>JARBWK010000021.1:6636505-6882152 GCA_030556195.1 Anolis apletophallus
TTTAAGGGTATTTTTTTGAACAATGTATTTGTCCATGTTCTGGGGTGGTTGCTCTTTTAATGAATTGATACATTATATTCAATATATTGATACATTGTTATACTACCATTGTAGTGCCTGTTTATTCAGAATTCTTGCTTTCAGTGTGTTTCGCCTTACTGTCTGCCAGTACCCTATTGTGCCTTGTTTTAAGGTGATTAGCCTGTCCAGCCCAGTAAAAAGCCTGGGGGTCCAAATGGACCCTCTGCTGCGATGGAGGCTCAGGTCTCCCACTGTGAGCAGAGCGGCGTTTTCCACCTGCCAGGCAAGGCTGGTGCCCTACCTTTCGGTGGCGACCTAGCCATGGTAATCAGGCCACGGTCATCTCAAGACTGGACTGTAACACCCTTTACATTGGCCTTCCTCTGTCAGTAATCCGGAAACTGAAGATGGTGCAAACGCTGTGCGGCTCGACTACTGGTTGGTTCCGGCACCATCGTGCCACATCACTCCAGTCCTACAGCGGTGCACTGGCTCCCCATCAGTACCGGATTGCCTCCAAAGTGCTGGTGTTAACCTTTAAGGCCTTGCACGGCCTGGGGCCAGTGTACCTGAAGGATCGCCTCTCCCTGCACGTTCCCCAGAGACCACTACGGTCCATGGACCAAAAGCTACTGGAGGTTCCATCACTTAACATCTGCCGCCTGTCCTTGACATGGCAGCGTACTTTCTCAGTGGCGCCTTCCCTTAGAACACCCTCCCAGGAGGCTTGACCAACAGGCCTTCTGGAGGCCCTGCAAGACCCATCTCTTCAGACAGGCGTTTTAACCTTTAAGGCTGTTAAATCCCCACTCTCGCCTCAATCTGTTTTATTATATTTTTAAGTATGTTGTGATTATGTTGTTCTTTGGGAAGGGAAGAGGGTATATACTAGGCATGAGAAAAAAAGTTATGAAAATGAAATGATTCGTAAGAAATTCGTAAGAAATGCTTTTCGGTATTTCGCACCTGGAACGCCAACCAGGAAGTGGACTTTTCTTTTATAGAACTGGGGCCAGGATTTTCTTAAGTGTCGTTAGGTCGTAAGGGGCACCTCCTTCTCTCTCACCACCCTCCCGCCTCCCTTGCCAATAAGTATTATGGCAAGGCAAGCCCTAAACTCGCTCCTTCTTGGCTGGAGCCTGGAAAAATAAACAGAGGGAGGATTACTCAAGTAAATCTGCAAGGAGGCACTTTGGATGAAAGGCCCTCCTTTGTGATTTACTTGAGTAAACCTCTCTGTTTTTTTTTCCAGGCTTCCCTGCCTCTCCTGCCTGCCAGGATCTAAAGCATCAAAGAGTATTGGGGTGAGAAACCAACCTAATGTATAATAGAATGAATGCTACTGTAAGTGCCTAATATTATAAGTAATCCAACTGGTCATACCTGCATTCCATGCACATGCAATAATACAGCAGGAATAACAATAACAAGAGGTAAAATTCAAACCGAAGTATTCTGATTGGTCTGGCTCATGCGGTGCAAACGGGCTCTTCTCTGTGAGCCGGAAAAGCCAGCGTTGCTGCTTGGGTGCACACACATACATATTCTTGGAGGGGGATTTGCTGCAGTTGGCTCATAGAGAAGATTCTGCAGCAAATCCCCCAAAGAATATGTATGTGTGCACCTAAGCAGAAAACGCTGGCTGGCTTTCTCCTGGCTCACAGAGAAGAGCCCGTTTCACCGCATGAGGAGAGACCAGTCAGTTACTACCCTGAATTTCACCCTCTTATACCCATTGTTATTACTGCTGTATTATTGCATGTGCATGGAATGTAGGTATATGACCAGCCTGGAGCAAACTTGGGCCCTCGCTCCTCGGGATCGGGGTGAGAGAGGCAGCGGAGGAGCGAGGGGGCTCCTCCTCCTTTTCTTTTGCTGCTTCCAAGAATAGAATACCCCCTCCCTCCCTCCCTCCTATTTGGAGAGTCCCATCTAGAATTCAGTGTGATTTATTCAAGTTTTTTTTGGCCTACAACTCCCAGAAATCCCAGCCAATTTACCAGCTGTTAGGATTTCTGGGAGTTGTAGGCCAAAACCATCTGGAATGCGCATGCGCTGGCATACGAACTACTAACGTATTTCGTTAGTAATTAAGTTACATTTTAGAAATTTTTGGACTTTTTTTGTAAGTCTTTCTTTTACTAATAAAAAAAATCCCCCCCCCCCATTTGATTTTAGAATCGCCATTTTTGGGTTCGAAACCATGCCTAGTATATACATTGAAATAATAAATAAATAAATAATGTGAGGCCCTGGCACTTTCTGGGAGGGAAGGAGAAAGGCCTCAGAAAACTACAGCTCCCAGGATTCCATATTATTGACTTCTTGTTCCTCATCTTCCTCTTCAAGTTGAAGCCTCTCGTGGGCCTGAAGGACCCACGCCGTCAGAGGAATGGCATCACACCCTGAATCAATGCGGCGAACAATGTCCCCTGGCCCTATCCGTTCTGTGTCATCATCCGCCACTGAAATATCCCAACGCATCCCCCGGCAGAGACTGACTGGCTTCTGCTTCAAACAAAAGCTAAACTCCGGGTGCATGAAATCTATTCTGGGACCAAGTGAAAACATGTTGTAATGAACGCATGTATTCCTCAGTTCCACTTGCCGATTGTCTTGCGGTTATAAAACGATTTAAAACCGTTGTAATGGGCGAAATTGCTCAACACGTTGAGCCGATTAGTTTCTCTTACATTATACATTGTTTTGTGTTGGTCTTATTTCATGAAGCGGAATGAGGTTTCACTGTTTAACAACGGGAATGGAATATATACAATTTCTATAGAAATTGGCAACTGGCTGGTGCTGAGGGGGAATTTTTGCCTTTCTCGAATGATTTACTCTTTTTGTTCATCTACACCAGTGTTTCCCAACCAGTGTGCCGTGGAACACTAGCGTGCCGCTAGTGATCATCAGGTGTGCCGTGGAAAATGGGAACCTCCAATCCCCTTCCTTCCCCCTCCTGCCGAACACTTTTTCTTCTCCGCTCGGGCTCCCTTCTTCCCAGCCTGCTCTACTCGCTTTGCCTGGCTTTGCTCTGGGGGGAGTCTGCGCAGTAGCGCCCGCACGGGTCACGCCTCCCTCCCTCCCCCCTCCCCTCCTGAACATGCTCACGCTGCCCCCTCGGATCAAAATGGCGGCAGAAGCGGCAGTGTAGAAGAAAAAGTAAGTGTTGGGCAGGAGGGGGAAGGAAGGGCGCGAAGGGGAAGGGGGAGGAAGAGGTCTTTGTCGAAAGCCGGCACGGGCAAACTTGGACCTTCCAGGTGTTTTGGACTCCAACTCCCACCATTCCTAGCAGCCTCAGGCCCTTGTCCTTTCCCCCCTCAGCCACTTAAGCAGGAAAGGGCCTCAGGCTGTTAGGAATGGTGGGAGTTGGAGTCCAAAGCACCCAGAGGGCCGAAGTTTTCCCATGCCTGTTTGAGGGACCTTGAAGTGGTGAGCCTCCTTCCAACATTGGGATTCTGGATAGAAAACAAACAATAACATCACATAACATTGTTTGAGTCCACAGTGCTCTCTGGGTGTAGGTGAACTACAACCTCCAAACTCAAGGTCAATTCCCAAGCAAACCCTTTCAGTACTTTCTGTTGGTAATGAGAGTTCAATATGCCAAGTTTGGTTCAATTCCATTGTTGCAAGAGTTCAGGATGCTCTTTGATTGTGTGTTAACTATAAATCCCAGAAACTATAACTCCCCAATGTCAAAGTCTATTTTCCCCAAACTCCATCTGTTTTCACATTTGGGCATGTTGAGTATTCATACCAAGTTTGGTCCTGATCCAACATTGTTTGAGTCCACAGTGCTCTCTGGATATAGGTGAACTACAACTCCAAAACCCAAGAGCAATGCCCACCAAACTCATCGTATTTTCTCTTGGTTATGGGAGTTCTGTTTGAGAAGTTTGAGTCTTTCTGCCATTCCTGCCAGGGTCTCTATGTTGTGTTCATCAAAACAGGCCCAGGTTTTACACTGAGTGTATAAATACATTTACAAACATATTAACTATATGTATTACTGTGTTAGTCAGTCATTTTGTGTCATTTTGGTTGGTGGTGTGCCCCAGGATTTTGTAAGTGTAGAAAGTGTTCAAAGGGTGCCAAACTGAATTAATCCTGCAGTGTAGATGTATTATTAATTATTAATTAATTAATTAATAAAAATAAAATATTAATTATTATTAATGTTCAATGCATTAGCAATGGAAAATCCTTTCACCTCCCAAGACCCATTGCTGCCCACTATCTGTGGGGTTCAGAATGGACTCTTTTCCTAATGCGAATGGCTGAAAGGAGGGCAATTCAAACAACACATATTCCGTGGGTGAAATGCTCAAATCGATGCCCACTTTGGGAAAGCTGGGCTAATGATATGCACAGATCTAAATGCAAAATAAAGCCCCACTCAATACGAAATCCTATCCATACTTATTATTTATTTATTTATTTCATTGGACTTATATGCCGCCAACTCCATACGGCTCGCAGCGGCTTACAAAGTCTAGAAATACAATACAAGATAAAAACAAACAAAACAGTACACCAAGGAATACATGGATAGACATACAATGTACAAATGGGACAGACGGGTGGACGACAGCAGTAGGGGAGGGAGGACCGGGCTCATGCCACAGGGCAGAGCCATCTGGTGGAGTTATCGGGGCGACCATCAAATGGGGGGAGCCGGGGGGGGGTCCCGCAGATTGAGGAACGACCTCAGAGACTCCAGATCTAGGGAGTAATAGTCACTGTGATGACAGTTAATGCCAGCCTGTAGACCCTGCTTCGTCGCCGGCGGCTTGTCAATCGTCCTAGGGTGGGGATTTGCCGGTGAAGGCGCCCCAGACCGGCGGGCAGAGTTCCTGAATGTCTTAGGGCGGGGCCCTCCGGGGGGCACCCTCTGGAAGACAGCTACAGTGGGGGGGGGGGGTATTGCAGGGCGAGACATCCTCCGGCCCCGCCCCCTGCCCCGTCCCCGCCCACGTCTTTGCCTCATCTGGTGTCCATCTAGTTTAAGTGACTCACCGGGGCCCGGATCGGCCACAGTCAGGGGGGCCACCGGCAGCCGCCCCGCGCGTCGCCGGGGCCGCTCCCCCGGAGCCCTCTTCAAAACTCCCTCAATGTCAACCGTGTCCGTCACAGGCCGCCGGAGCAGCGGCAAAGGGGAGCCTGCGGCCTTGGGCGGCGGGGCCGGCAGCAGCGGCGACTCCACGGCTGGGGCCGCAAAGGGGGCGGTCCCAGCCACTAGCGAGGGAGGAGGGGGGGGGGTCAGGGGCGCGAGCTGGGTGAAGACGGCGCCATATTGGAGTCATCAGCTGATGCCCCCACCGTCGGGCCGGGGGAGCGCCCAGGGCCGCCCACGGGCTCCACCACTGGACCACCGCCGCTCTCAATGGGGTCTCGGCCGTGGGTAAGGCCGCCTCCTCGAGGGGGTACCCCGGCAGCCCAGCAGCCCTCCTCCGATGGATCATCTGTGGGGGTCGGGGCCAGCCGCTCCACTCGGCCCTCTCCCTCCGAGCTTGGAGTGCGGGAGGCCGAACGAGGTGGGTCCCGCATTCCATCGACCCCCGGGCAGCGAGGGGCGGCCGCACCGCCCAAGGACGCCAGCGCCGGACCCAGCCTGTCCAGCTCACCTAACCAGAAGGCCAGGCGCTCGACCAACTGGCCGAGGCGATGGACGAGTCCGGCAAGGTCCTGTGGTGCGTCCTTAGTGTTCCAGGGTTGGTTGTCAGCGTCCTCCCGGGTGGAGTTGGAGGGAGTGGAAGGCCCAACTTCGTCCAAACCCGGCCAAGGTACAGGGGACCAGGTCAGGCACCGCTGGGGGGTCGCTGTGGTCACCAGAGCCGCTGCAGTCACTGCAGGCCCCCAACCGAGGGACCCCGAAGGAGCAGCGGTGTCTCTTAGTCCCGCAAGGGCCCTGAGGATGGAGGCCGGCGCCCGAGCAGCCTCCAGGGCAAGCTCGGCGTCGGCCTGCAGGGCCTCAAGAGGAGGGAGGAGGGCACCTCGGGCCTCAAGCAGTGCCCCCGAGCCAGACACAACAGAGAGGACAGGCAGGTCCGGTGAGTTGTTCCCCAGGCGAAGAGCGACCCCTCTCAGCAGTGGGGGTGCTGTGTTGGCCACCATATGGGAAAGTTTACCAGAGGCCCGGCGGAGCTCGGCGTTTGGACGTCTGCTCGACGCGGCCATCTTGTACTTCTTGTAAGACTTGGGCAGGCTCAGATGGGATGATACACATGCTCAGATAGCTTGAGGAGGAATCCCATAAACCATTGCAAAAAACCCCCCAAAACTATGGGCATCGTTCAGGAGGGACTTGGTGCAATGCAAGCAAACCAAGGCAGAGAGGTTTCCGCACCTCGGTTGTGGGTCTCGGGAGTTTCCATTTTTTAATAGCCAATTTAATCCTGGAGACAGGAACCAACGAGTAAAAATCAATTCAGTGATCAAAGAAGAAACAAAACCGGGGGAACTTAATTCATTTTTAACTAAAGTAATTAAATTAAGTTGGAATTTCAGCACTGGCTGGGTTTCGGAATTAGGTTATCAATCAAGCCGTTCATTAATAAAAGGAGAGGCAGAGCTCAAGAGCCAGAAAACCGGGCATTTCCCAGCAAGCTCTTCACCCAAAGCACCCTTCTGGGCAAAACTTCTTTGCTTACTTTTCTGTTGTTTTGTTTGTTCTGCTGAAGTTTGGGAAATACTGTGTGTGTGTGTGTGTGTGTGTGTGTGGTCAAGGGTTTGTGATTAGTGTCGAAGGTTTGTGTAACTCTCCAGCGAAAAGGTTGTGACTCCTCATGCTTCCCCAAGCACGTTCAGGTGGACGTTGGGTGCATCATTTACACCAGGGCTGCCCAGGACGTTGACCGGGATCGCGGGACCGAAGGAGGTGGATCGCAGCCGGATGGGGCCCTTCTGCTCTGCGCGTGCACACCTTCCACCCGCGCAGACACATTCCAAGTTGCGCACCGTCCATGTTTGCTTCCGGATGAGTGAGAAGCAGGGTGCTCCTCTCTCTTGCCGGCAGCAGAGGCTCCAGGGTTGCTTCCGGATGAGAGAGAGGCAGGCGGAGTGTGTGGCGAGGCCTCCAGAGGCCCCGCCCCCTCCATGGCTTCAGCTCTACCAGCAGCTTCTCCAGCCTTGAGGAGGGCAGGGCCAAGCCAGCCTTGTGCTAGCTATGCCACCACTGGATTGGCACTGCCATCCTCAAGCCTGGAAAAGCTGCTGGTAGAGCTGAAGCCAGAGGGGGAGGAGCTAGGCCATGCCAAGCCATGCCCCCTCCCCAGCTTCAGCTCTAACAGCAGCTCCTCCAGCCTTGAGGAAGGCAGGGCCTTGCCAGTCTTGTGCTAGCTATGCCACCACTGGATTGGCACTGCCATCCTCAAGCCTGGAGAAGCTGCTGGTAGAGCTGAAGCCAGAGGGGGAGGAGCTAGGCCATGCCAAGCCCCGCCCCCTTTCAGGCTTCAGCTCTACCAGCAGCTTCTCCAGCCTTGAGGAGGGCAGGGCCAAGCCAGCCTTGTGCTAGCTAGGCCACCACTGGCTTGGCACTGCCATCCTCAAGCCTGGAGGAAGCTGCTGGCCAGAGCTGAAATCCAGAGGGAGGAGCCTGAGGCCAAGCATGCCAAGCCCCGCTCCCTCCCCAGCTTCAGCTCTACCAGCAGCTTCTCCAGCCTTGAGGAGGGCAGGGCCAAGCCAGCCTTGTGCTAGCTATGCCACCACTGGCTTGGCACTGCCATCCTCAAGCCTGGAGAAGCTGCTGCCTTGTAGAGCTGAGCCAGAGGGGCGGAGCTGGTTTGGCCCTTCCATGCTATGGGGTGCCCAAGGAGCCCTCCCCAGCTTCAGCTCTACCAGCAGCTTCTCCAGCCTTGAGGAGGGCAGGGCCAAGCCAGCATTCTTGTGCCACTAATATGCCACCACTGGACTTTCCTTGGCACCCTGCCATCCTCAAGCCTGGAGAAGCTGCTGGTAGAGCTGAAGCCAGAAAAGGAGGAGGGGCCATGCCAAGCCCCCACCCTCTCCCAGCTTCAGCTCTACCAGCAGCTTCTCCAGCCTTGAGGAGGGCAGGGCCAAGCCAGCCTTGTGCTAGCTATGCCACCACTGGCTTGGCACTGCCATCCTCAAGCCTGGAGAAGCTGCTGGTAGAGCTGAAGCCAGAGGGGGAGGAGCTAGGCCATGCCAAGCCCCGCACCCTCTCCAGCTTCAGCTCTACCAGCAGCTCCTCCAGCCTTGAGGAGGGCAGGGCCAAGCCAGCCTTGTGCTAGCTATGCCACCACTGGATTGGCACTGCCATCCTCAAGCCTGGAGAAGCTGCTGGTAGAGCTGAAGCCAGAGGGGGCAGAGCTAGGCCATGCCAAGCCCCGCCCCCTCCCCGGCTTCAGCTCTACTAGCAGCTTCTCCAGCCTTGAGGAGGGCAGGGCCAAGCCAGCCTTGTGCTAGCTATGCCACCACTGGATTGGCACTGCCATCCTCAAGCCTGGAGAAGCTGCTGGCAGAGCTGAAGCCAGAGGGGGAGGAGCTAGGCCATGCCAAGCCCCGCACCCTCCCCAGCTTCAGCTCTACCAGCAGCTTCGCCAGCCTTGAGGAGGGCAGGGCCAAGCCAGTCTTGTGCTAGCTATGCCACCACTGGATTGGCACTGCCATCCTCAAGCCTGGAGAAGCTGCTGGTAGAGCTGAAGCCAGAGGGGGAGGAGCTAGGCCATGCCAAGCCCCGCACCCTCTCCAGCTTCAGCTCTACCAGCAGCTTCTCCAGCCTTGAGGAGGGCAGGGCCAAGCCAGTCTTGTGCTAGCTATGCCACCACTGGCTTGGCACTGCCATCATCAAGCCTGGAGAAGCTGCTGGTAGAGCTGAAGCCAGAGGGGGAGGAGCTAGGCCATGCCAAGCCCCGCACCCTCTCCAGCTTCAGCTCTACCAGCAGCTTCTCCAGCCTTGAGGAGGGCAGGGCCAAGCCAGTCTTGTGCTAGCTATGCCACCACTGGCTTGGCACTGCCATCCTCAAGCCTGGAGAAGCTGCTGGTAGAGCTGAATCCAGAGGGGAGGAGCAAGGCCATGCCAAGCCCCGCACCCACTCCAGCTTCAGCTCTACCAGCAGCTTCTCCAGCCTTGAGGAGGGCAGGGCCAAGCCAGCCTTGTCCTAGCTATGCCACCACTGGCTTGGCACTGCCATCCTCAAGCCTGGAGAAGCTGCTGGTAGAGCGGAAGCCAGAGGGGACGTAGCCAGGCCACGCCAAGCCCTGCCCCTCCCCGGCTTGAGCTCTACCAGCAGCTTCTCCAGCCTTGAGGAGGGCAGGGCCAAGCCAGCCTTGTCCTAGCTATGCCATCACTGGATTGGCACTGCCATCCTCAAGCCTGGAGAAGCTGCTGGTAGAGCTGAAGCCAGAGGAGGAGGACAGGGTTGGTTCCAGATGAGAGAGAGGCAGGCGGAGCATGAGGTGGGGCCTCCAGAGCCACACCAAGCCCCGCCCCCTCCCCAGCTTCAGCTCTACCAGCAGCTTCTCCAGCCTTGAGGAGGTAGGTAGATCTTTCTGACTTGGTTTTATTATGAGTAGCTAGCATGCTGAAAAAGTGTGGGCACCCCTGATCTACACGGATAGGACGGATGTGGTTTGGCCCTACTTAATGCTATGGGGTGCTGGGAGCTGTAGTTTCCCAAAATCTTGAGCCTTCTTTGCCAAAGAGGGCTGGTTGCCTCTCCAAATTTCAGATCCCAGGGTGGTGTGGCATGGAGCCCTGGCAAATCAATTGGTGTCAAACTGCATTCATTTGACCACTAAATGCGCCCAGGTTGGTTGCCCAGTTCTTGCAGACTTTCCTATCTCTACCCGCCAGGCTCTTTGCCTCAGCCTTGGTCAGGCCTCACCCGGAAGAGCCTCTTGTCCAGTTCTGGGCTCCACAGGAAGGAGATGCAAAAGCCAGAAAATGTTTCCAACAAGAACGGTCACAGGGTTGGAAGGAATGGGACCCCCCGAAGAGCTTCTGAGGGAGCTTTAGCTTAGAGAAGAAGAAGGCGGGTCAAGCTGCATTCCTTCAGGAAGTCCCATTCAGGAGACGGAGAGATGTGTTCCTCTGTCGCAGAAGGGAAGGGATGCAGCTTGACCCCACTTTAACTGCCTTGGCTAGGGACACATGGGAGTTGTAGTTGTCCAAGGCCAAGGCCAGGGCCTCTCCAAACTACATGTCCCAGGATGCCATAACATAAAGCCATGCAGTCAAAGTGGGGCCAAACTACATTACACCCTCTGCATAGATCAGGGGTGGGCGACCTACGGCCCGCGGGCCAGATCTGGCCCGGCAGCCGATGCTGTCTGGCCCTTGGCTCCCTCAAGGCTTCGTCCTGAAGAGAGGGAGGCGAACTCCCATTGGGGCGTCTACAAACATGAAGAAGCAGGAAGGCAGGCAAGCAGAGGGGAAGGGGAGGGAGAGGGAAGAAGGGGAGGTGGCCAGGAGCAAGAGCATGCCTTCGCCCTCCTCCTCCTCCCTTCACTTCCCCCTCGCGCACGCCCCCCTCCCTCTTGCCTCGGCGCTCTTTCCCTTCTTCTGTCTTCCTGTTTCCTTGCTTCTTTCCCCCCTCTCTTTCCCCCTTTCATTCCTTCCCCCTTCCACCACCTGAACGGAAGAGGGAAGGAGTCAGAGTGCAGCGACGGAGAGGGGGTGGGGCCAGAGCGAGAAAGGGGTGGGGCCAAGGCACGTGGGGGCTTCCATTCCTTTCTCATCTTCCTCCTCGTCTCTTGTCTTCTGCCTCTTTGGGAAAATTGAGGATTCGTGCCAAGTTTGGTCCTGATCCATCATTATTTGAGTCCACAGTGCTCTCTGGATGTAGGAGAACTACAACTCCCAAACTCAAGGTAAATGCCCAGCAAACCCTTTCAGTACTTTGGTCTCATGAGAGTTCAGTGTGCCAAGTTTCGGTTCAAGATGGCTGAATGGCCATCTGTGAGGAATGCTTTGATTGTGTTTTTCCCTTATGGCAGAAGGAGGTTGGGTTGGATGGCCCCTGAGGGTCTCTAGGAACCTGTTGTTATTGTTATTATTGGCTGAATGGCCATCTGTGAGGAGTGTCTTGAGTGTGTTTTTCCCTTATGGCAGAAGGAGGTTGGACTGGATGGCCCTTGGAGGTCTCCTCCTACTCTAGGAACCTGTTGTTGTTATTATTATTATTGGCTGAATGGCCATCTGTGAGGAGTGCCTTGAGTGTGTTTTTCCCTTATGGCAGAAGGAGGTTGGACTGGATGGCCCTTGGAGGTCTCCTCCTACTCCAGGAACCTGTTGTTGTTGTTGTTATTATTATTATTGGCTGAATGGCCATGATTATGCCTTGATTGTGTTTTTATTATTATTAGCAGAATGGCCATCTGTGAGGAGTGCCTTGAGTGTGTTTTTCCCTTATGGCAGAAGGAGGTTGGACTGGATGGCCCTTGGAGGTCTCCTCCTACTCTAGGAACCTGTTGTTGTTATTATTATTATTATTATTAGCTGAATGGCCATCTGTGAGGAGTTTCTTGAGTGTGTTTTTCCCTTATGGCAGAAGGAGGTTGGACTGGATGGCCCTTGGAGGTCTCCTCCTAGTCTGGAACCTGTTGTTGTTGTTATTATTATTATTGGCTGAATGGCCATCTGTGAGGAGTGCCTTGATTGTGTTTTTCCCTTATGGCAGAAGGAGGTTGGACTAGATGGCCCTTGGAGGTCTCCTCCTACTCTAGGAACCTGTTATTATTATTATTATTATTATTATTATTATTGGCTGAATGGCCATCTGTGAGGAGTGTCTTGAGTGTGTTTTTCCCTTATGGCAGAAGGAGGTTGGACTAGATGGCCCTTGGAGGTCTCCTCCTACTCTAGGAACCTGTTATTATTATTATTATTATTATTATTATTATTGGCTGAATGGCCATCTGTGAGGAGTGCCTTGATTGTGTTTTTCCCTTATGGCAGAAGGAGGTTGGACTAGATGGCCCTTGGAGGTCTCCTCCTACTCTAGGAACCTGTTATTATTATTATTATTATTATTATTATTATTGGCTGAATGGCCATCTGTGAGGAGTGCCTTGATTGTGTTTTTCCCTTATGGCAGAAGGAGGTTGGACTAGATGGCCCTTGGAGGTCTCCTCCTACTCTAGGAACCTGTTATTATTATTATTATTATTATTATTATTATTATTGGCTGAATGGCCATCTGTGAGGAGTGTCTTGAGTGTGTTTTTCCCTTATGGCAGAAGGAGGTTGGACTGGATGGCCCTTGGAGGTCTCCTCCTACTCTAGGAACCTGTTGTTGTTGTCGTCGTTGTTGTTAGCAGAGGCTGAATTAATATCATCAACATCATCATTAGTATTATAATGCTTTTATGGCTCTCTGAGTCAAAAAGGTTCCTGACCCGATTTAATGAATCACAAATGATACAAATGTTCACATTTTGTTAACCATTGTTTTGTAAAATTTGAGTGAATAAATGTCATTTTTCCTATGACAACCTCTCTTTTTCCATGCTCATAACATATACTCTTATCAGTCTTATTTATATATCAGAAACGCAATGTAGTGCCTTTTAAATTATTATTATTATTGTTATTAAAGAAATTCCATTGATATTATGTAGAATGTAGTTCAGCCTTTAGGTGCGCCCCTCCATCATATTTTTTGGCTCTTGTGTGGCCCCTTGGAAAAAATAATTGCCCACCCCTGGTATAGATGCACCCTGACTCCCTGGGGATTGGGGAGAGAGGAGTAGGCAAGCTCTTCCACGCAAGGGACATCTTGGTTCTTTCCTCCTTTCCCTCTCTTCTGCTTGGAAGCCTGGCTTCCTGCTTCTGCCTTCAAAAACATCCCATCTGTTGCACTCGGAGAACATAAAGGAGCCCAATTGCCGCTTGGGGACCCATTGGGCAGCCGCCGTTTTCAGCCTAAGCTTCCATGGACTGCAATATACTGTAGAGTTAATACAGAGACCAAGGAGGAAGTCCATAACAGCTTCTGCTGGAAATGCCTTTCGTTCCCCAGTCGCTCTCCAAGGTGCTGATGGGCTCTTTCCCGCCCTTCCCTCTTTCTGCAAGGACTGCTGCCTACGATCTAAATCAGTGATTCCCAACCTTTTTTGAGCCGCGGCACACATTTTACATTTACAAAATCCTGGGGCACACCACCAACCAAAATGACACGAAATGACACTCTAACACAGTAATACATATAGTTAATATGTTTTTAAATGTATTTATACACTCAGTGTGAAGCCTGGGCCTGTTTCAATGAACTCAACATAGATATCCTGGCAGGAATGGCAGAAAGACACAAACTTCCCACACATAACCAAGAGAAAATGCTATAAGAGTTTGGTGGGCATTGACCTTGAGTTTTGGAGTTGTAGTTCACCTATATCCAGAGAGCACTGTGGACCGAAACAATGTTGGATCAGGACCAAACTTGGCATGAATACTCAATATGCCCAAATAGGAAGGCAGATGGAGTTCAGGAGAAATAGACCTTGACATTTGGGAGTTGTAGTT
Organism: Anolis apletophallus; assembly: GCA_030556195.1. NCBI lineage: Eukaryota > Metazoa > Chordata > Lepidosauria > Squamata > Anolidae > Anolis > Anolis apletophallus. The sequence goes on from JARBWK010000021.1 coordinate 6,650,016, forward strand.
GCTGAGATTTATAGTTCCCCTACAATCAAAGAGCATTCCGAACCCCACCAATGATAGAACTGGGCCAAATTTCCCACATAGGACCCCCAGGAGGCAAGAGGAGGTCTCTACTTGGGGAAAGGGAGGCAGTTCTTCCCAATGCATGGAGAGGGAGAGACCAAGTAGACAACGGGTGGGGAGGGGGGTGGTTGTAATTTTGTGCCTTTATAGAGGTAGGTTTCTTAAGGTTTTTATACTTCAACACACTAGACTTTCCTTCCCCTCCTCCCCTCCTGGAGATTCCAATTTCCCACAGCACACCTGATGATCGCTCACGGCACACTAGTGTGCCCTGGCACACTGGTTGGGAAACACTGATCTAAATAAACACACTCTCAGGAAGAAAGCCTTCCCTGCTCCCTCCAGCACAAGTATTACCCCATCCATATGTAGGAATCGTGAATACCAACCAGCCATGAAAGGACAACTCTAGGCTATTCATTCACAACTTCCTTTGGTGAATTCTCCTTGAGGAGGCCCATGTGTGTTCCCTGGCATCCCACTCCTCCTGACCACCACTTCACATTCATCCAAAGTGATGCACATCCACACTGACCCTTTCTCCCACATTGCCGTGATTCGCATTGATGCCAGCCAAGGCCACCTTAGCACAGCCTTTAACCACATTAACCAAAGTCACGGCTTGACCTGAATGTAGAAATATTTGGTATCTGTCACAGAGTGCAATTTAGCCATTTGGCATGTGCAAAAAATTCGGAAGTGTTGGAAATGGTAAAAAAGCAGATGGTTTGTAAGTCAGAAGCATTTGTGCGGTCTACACCAAACATTTTACTTTTTTTTAGTTTTGTAAGTCTCAAAGTCAGTTTCATATGCAGTGTAAGGAAGCAAAACCATTAACCCCTTCACCGAGGCACGACACAGAGCCGATAGGGCCGGGGGATGTTCCCGCTGCTGCTCAGGTGGGGCTTGATGTCGATGTCCTGGGGGTCCATGAGGGGCTTCAGCTTGAAGTTCTGGATGATGGAGGTCAAGAACAAGAAGAGCTCCATGCGGGCCAGGCCTTCTCCGGCGCAGATGCGCTTCCCTGCAAGGAGGACCATAAAGAAAGGGAAGAATAGGAAAGAGAAGTTTATTTATTTTATTTATTATTCGGGCTTCTATGCCACCGACTCCCTGAGGCTCGCGGCGGCTTACAGGAGCCGAAGGGCACAGTAAAATACAGGCAATAAGCAGTTAAAAACAATTAAAAACAACAGCAGTACAGTAATTAATAACACAGTTAACACAATGAACAGCACATCATCCTCAGAAGAACGAATAGATGGCGGGGCATGGGCAGGACTTACTCACCAAAGGCCTGCTTAAACAGGTATGTTTTACAGGCCCGTCTAAACGGGAGCAAGTCCTTCATAGCCCGAGTTCCGGCCGGGAGGGCGTTCCACAGCGTAGGTGCTATGACAGAGAACGCCCTCCGGCGGGTAGCAGTCAGCCTTGCGAGTTTAGCTGAAGGTATCTCCAGGAGATTGGAGTCCTCAGACCGAAGTGATCTCGGAGGGCAATATGGGGTGAGACGGTCCCTCAAATACACTGGCCCCAGGCCGTGTAAGGCCTTAAAGGTGAGGACCAACACTTTGAAGGTGATCCGGTGCTCAATTGGCAGCCAGTGCAGATCCTGCAAAACAGGTGTGATGTGGGCGCCAGCTGGCGTGCCAGACAGGAGCCGGGCGGCAGTGTTCTGCACTAGCCTGAGCTTCCGGGTCACCGACAGAGGAAGGCCAACGTAGAGCGCGTTGCAGTAATCCAGCCTTGAGATGACTGTGGCTTGGATCACCGTGGCCAGATCGTTCCGGGAGAGATAGGGGGCCAGCCTCCTTGCCTGTCGCAGATGAAAAAAAGCGATCTTGCTGACCGTAGAGACCTGGGCCTCCATGGTCAGCTGGGAGTCCAAATGGCTCTTTACGGAAGGCGATGGGCATAACACCGCACCGTCCAGGCTCGGAAGCTGGACATTAACATCACCCGGGCGACCCAGCCACAAGATCTCCGTCTTCGCCGGATTCACCCTCAACCTACTGGCTCGCAGCCATCCAGTAACGGCTTCGAGGCAGTGTTGGAAATTATCGGGGACAGAACCCGGCCTGCCCTCCATCCTCAGAATGAGCTGGGTGTCGTCAGCGTACTGGTGACACTCCAGCCCATAACTCCGCACCAGCTGTGCAAGCGGCTGCATGTAGATGTTAAATAACAGAGGGGAGAGAATGGCCCCTGGGGACCCACAGAGTAGTGGGAGCCCTCGGAGACCACCTCGCCCCTCCTCACACGCTGAGACCGCTGATGGAGGAAGGAGGTCAGCCATTTAAGGGCTGTCCCCTCACTTCAGCCACGGCCAGGCGGTGGATCAATAGATTGTGGTCGACCGTGTCAAACGCTGCCGTGAGGTCCAATAACACGAGCAGCGCAGACCCGCCTTGGTCGAGCTGGCAGCGGAGTTGGTCTGTGATGGAGACCAGAACCGTCTCCGTCCCGTGCCCCGAACGGAAGCCGGACTGGAAGGGGTCTAGCCATGTTGCATCATCTAAGAAGGACTGCAACTGCTCCGTTACTGCCCTCTCAACTACCTTCCCCAGGTACGAAAGGTTCGACACTGGTCGGTAGTTGGAGGGAACCGCCGGGTCTAGTGACGGTTTCTTCAGTAATGGAGCTACCACTGCCTCTTTTAAGCACTCTGGAAAGACTCCTTGCTCAAGGGAGCTGTTTACGATGTTCAACAGAGGCCCACGTAACCCCTCCAGGCACGATCTAACAAGCCAGGAGGGGCACGGGTCGAGGGAGCAGGTGGTAGGCCTAGTTGCAGCCACTATCTTATCAACAGCATCTGCGTCCAGTGGCCGAAACCGGTCGAGGGTGGGCCCGGCGGAGGGCCACGGGGTCTCAAGTTCTCTTACTGTGTCAACCGTGGCTGGAAGGTCCCGGCGGAGGCTTAGTATCTTGTCTGTGAAGAAGCTCTGGAAAGCACCGGCAGTGAGGGCCTGATCACTATTTTTTGGGACAGTAGGGACCGTCGTCAAAGACCGAATTACCTTGAACAATTGGGCCGGGCGTGAGCTAGCAGACGCTATCGAGGCGGAGAAGTACACATTTTTGGCCGCCTTGACAGCATGCTCATAAGCATCTTTGAATAGCTTATAAGCTGATACTGAGGCTCCGTCACGGAGTTTCCTCCACACGCGCTCTAGTTGTCTCCTCTCCCGCTTCATCGACCTAAGATCTGCTGTGTACCAAGGAGATCGATGTTTGCGGGTCGGAGAGGACGCCTGGGGGCAATCCGTCGAGAGCTCTAGCAAGAGAGGTGTTCCAGGAGTGAACCTGCTCATCGACTGAGACGCTGATAGACTCCAGATCCCTCAGAGCATTCAGGAACCTTTCGGGTTCCATAAGTCTCTTCGGCGAACCCAAATCCGTTCGGCGACCTTGCATGGGGGGGCGGTTGCTCAACCCGGATCCTTAGAGCACAGTGGTCCGACCATGGAACCTCTATTATGGAGGCTAGGTCCACTTGAACCCCGCGCTGAAAACCAAGTCGAGGGTGTGCCCGGCCGAATGTGTGGGTCCCGAGCTACAGAGGAGAGGCCTAATGTCGCCATGGTCGAGATTAGGTCCGTGGCTGCAGATGGAGCAGAGGCTGCGTCGGCGTGGACATTGAAGTCCCCCAGGACAATAAGCCTGGGAAACCTCAATGCCCACTCCGACACAGTCTCCAGCAGCCGCGCTAGGCTTTCTGTCGGTGCGCTAGGCGCACGGTACACCAGCAGGACGGCCAAGCTCTCCTGGGACTCCCACACCAGGCCAGCACTTTCAAGCCCTGAGGTGGTCAGCGCAGGGATCGCTCTAAGGTGTAATCCATCGCGGAAGAGTATTGCCAACCCACCCCCCCCCGTCCCCCGTCCCTATTCTGGTGCGTGGCAACGTAGTCAGGGGATAATTTCCTGGAGGCAGGTGTTGTCGCCATCCTGGAGCCACGTTTCGGTGACGCAGAATAGGTCTGCTTTTTCATCCTCACAGAACTCCCTGATAGTGGCGGACTTGTTCCGGACAGATCTAGCATTTACCAGTTGTGTCCTAGAATCATAGAATCCTCGTTTTGGAAAAAATCCCAACAGATACCCCCACCGAACCCTCTTCTGCCATGCGGGGAAATGCAGCCAAAGCATCCCAACAGATGGCCACGAGGCATGCGCGATTGGGGAAAAAAGTTTCAAAAGTCATTACAAAAACCACTGCAACCAGGTGGATACCAGGCACTTTTTGTGCCATCCCTCCACTGATTAAACAGAAGTACTTACTGCAATGGGATCGTGGTAGTTGCAGTTTTATGAGGTCTTCTTTAGCTTTAGCTTTAGCATTAGCTTTAGCTTAGATGGAGATGGCGCTGCCTGCCCTTACCCGAATAGACACCCCTAAACATACCCAAGACTTTCAATGCCATCTCTACCTGCAGAAAAGGGCATGAAGTAGGCGCTCTTCCTGAAGGTCCCGTCCTTGTTCAGGAAATGTTGTGGGTCAAACTCTGTGGGGTTGGGAAACTCCTTGCTATCGTGCAGTACTGAGGTCAGAAGAGGAAAGACTATGGTGTCCTGCAGAGAATAACGGATCCAGGGAGATGATTGGGTCAGCATTGAAAACTTTACTCTGGACAAACTCCTCACAATCCTTTACATTTATTCCCTATATAGGGGCCATGAGGGACCCTACGCACGGCACAAGGGCAACGAGGAACCCTGCACATCCCACCACCATGGGTGATTCAATTGGGGAGGGGGGGAGTGGTTGAAGATTATGAGTCCGCTCCAAAATTTTAAAAAATGAAATGCACACCCAGGGACTCCTGGTTTGACCACACTATGAGGGAAAGAGACCGACTGTAGGAGCTACTAGGCCGAGCAGCTGAACAGGAATCAACAGTGTGATGAAGCTACTAAATTGCCAATGTGATTCCAGACTACCTGGACCCACCTGAAATCATTCTGTTCTGGGCAAATCAATTCAAGTAGGATGTAGGCAAACTGGAAAGTGTCCAGAGAAGGTTAGTCAAAATGGCCAAAGATCTGGAAGCCAAGAATCCCTCTGAAGGCTGTGTGGGTTTCGGGTGTGTTTCCCTGTTCAAGGGGGTTGGACTGTATGGTCCTGGGGGTAAAAAAGGGGGCTTGCCTTGGGGATGGTGTATCCTCTGAACAGTGTGTCTTTGTCCACTGAATGGGGAAGACTTAACGGGATGAGAGAGATGAACCTCTGGATCTCATGGATGACGGCATCTGTATAGGGCATCTCTCCGCGGTCAGCCATGCAAGGAGCTCGCAAGCGGCCAACGACCCGGTCAATCTCCTCTTGCACTTTCTCTGCCAGGAGATGAATGAGATTCAATGTCAGGAAAACAACATGTAGGAAACACCAGAAGAATCCTCTAGTAGTGCATGTGTTTCACCTTCTATCTCTGGGAACTTCTGGAGGATCAGGAGCCCGTATCTGAGGGTGGTGCTGGTGGTTTCAGTCCCTGCTGCAAATAAGTCAGTGGTGGACATTAGCAAGTTCTCAATAGTGAACTCGGATGCCTTGTTGTTCTTTTCCTGTAGGAATATGAATCAGAAGCATTGGAATTTCATTAAACCATGTACAATAATAGTAAAATGCAACAGACACCAAAAATAAAGTGAGATACGAAATGTCTTTCAATGATGTTGCATCCCCATATTTATATTTGAAATAATTATGATCTAGAATACAATCTAGAAGTTCCATAAGGAAGCCAGTTGGAGGATGTAAAGGTTTGCTCCGTTTGTCTAAAGTGGTCTCTATGATGGTCCTTGCTTCATCAAGAGGGACAATCGTATATAACGATGTGATATCCGAGGTGGCCAGGTAGGTATTATCAGAGATGTTTAACTGTTCAATTTTAAGTATGAGATCAGCAGTATCCCTAATGTAGGAGGGAGAGGACTGCACAAAAGGTTGGAGGGTGACATCCAAAAATTTGGTGAGGGGTTCGAGGATATTACAATTAGCTGTCGCAATGGGCCTTCCTGGAGGAGGAAAGGTGCCCTTATGGGTCTTGGGAAGGTGGTAGAATGTGGGGATCTTAGGAAATTTGTTGACAAGAAATTCAGAAGTTTTAGAATCAATAAAATCCATGATCTCACCATATGTGACAATGCTAGAGATGGTATTTAGAAATCTTTGGGTTGGATCATTAGGGAAAGGTTTATAGAATCTTTCACCATTGAGTTGTTTAAGTGATTCCTTATCATAGTCATCTCTGTTAAGACAGATAATCCCTCCTCCCTTGTCCCCTTGTTTAAACAAAACGTTAGGATGGTTACCAAGGCGTTTTATGGTGTCTAATTCAGATTGAGTCAAGTTTGAGTATCTACGATCGGTTTTATGGTTTAATTTGTTGACTTCTCTGCTTGTAGCGTGTCTGCAAGATCTTCTTGCAGCAGCTGAGGATGTGATCCATCGTTTTGCCTGCTCCCTTGCACAGTCTACACTTGGAATCTATTGTCGACTTTCCAATTCTGGCTTGGCTGGCATTGGTTCTAATGGCTTGTTCTTGGCCGTATCCTTTTTCAAAGTTCCATTTGTGACCCACGTGATCCATGTTTTTTCCTTGTCCATTTGGCTCTCAATGTTTCCCAAGAACTGTGTTAGTCAGTGACTGGATTGCAGTTTCTGATTTTCTGTAAAGCTTTAGATCATGTGAGGGGTGGTTGATCCTTAAAAATTGTTTCTAAACTCATGTGGGGGGAAATTGTCACTGTTGTTTCTAAATAGAAAGTGTTCCAAAAAAATTTGTAATAATTTTGAAATTGAAACATAATCAATAACGAAAATTGTTATTCTTCGTTACGCCAGCTGGGAATCAACCCCCCGTGCATTAGTTCCCAGCTAGCAAGGAGGAGTGGGGGTGAGCAGAACACTGAAGGAGGAGGCAAGGGGATGCCTTCCGCACCTCCTTCTTTGCTGAGAACTAACGGGCGATAGCGTTGACGCACATTAGTTCTCAGCAGGGAGGAGGAGGCGAGGATATGCCCTCCACACCTCCTTCTCTGCTGAGAACTAATGCGCGATAGCATTGACGCGCGTTAAATCTCAGCAGGGAAGGAGGGGCAGAGGGCATCCCCTCGCCTCCTCCTTCCCTGCTGAGAACTAACGCGCATCAAGGCTATCGCCCGTTAGTTCTCAGCAGGGAAGGAGGAGGTGAGGGGATGCCCTGCACTCTCCCCCCCCCCAGCTCAGAAGCATCACGGGTTAAAGATAAGAAAGGGCGGAAATAGCGACCTAATAACGTGCCCTTTACGGAAATGGCGATTCCGGCTTCGGTTTTGAAACGTCACTTCCGGGTTGGACGCCGAGGGTCAATATAGGGTCAAAATAGTTTTAAATACGATAAATTAACGGAAATCAAAGTATTACAGACAGAGATATTCACCACTAGATCATGTATGTTGAGCAAGTGGGAAAATTTTGATGAATTTCTTGCTATTTGGTAGACCAGGTTTGTTTTCTGTACAATTACTGACGGTGGGATCACTGCAATGATGAACAACAGTGGTGACAGTGAGTCGCCCTGGAAAATTCCTCTCTTGATGTTAACAGTTCCACAGTTTCGTTGCCCACAAACAACTCACTTTTCCCTTGTTTCATTGCATTTTCACTGAACTTATTATTATTTTCACAAACTCCAAAGACATTAAGACATTTGATGATCCAACTATGTGGCAGTGAGTAAAATGCTATTATTATTATTACTATTATTATGTTTATTTATACCCAGCTATTTCTCTCCAGAAGGAGGCTTAAAGTAGCTCAAAGAATGGCATCATGCAATGATTAAGACTTCTTCATTTACACCTGAAGAAAGAACTGGAAACGGCCCCCTCCCTCCTCTCCTTTAAGAAAATGTTAGAAACTTACTTATGTACTCAAGCATATGGGGAGGGGAGGAGGATCAGCACTTTACTTAAATTTTGACCCAGCTAATGATGACTTACCTCAGCCCAGGAGGCCTATTGCTAATTGTACGACACATTTAAAATGTGTTAATTACCCATGACTATTATTGGAGTAATTAGAGAAATTTGTCCCAATTATTTTCTCATATATATATTTAAATTTCACACTTGTTATTTTGAGTTGTATTATAAGTATATCCTGATGTCGTCTAGTTGATTATTTACAATGTGAAGTGTTTTATTCTGTTATGTTCTTTTTGGCATCGAATGTTTGCTGATTTTTGTTATACGCTGCCCTGAGTCCCTTTTGAGAGATAGGTGGGATAGAAATAAAGTTTTGTTATATTATTATTATTACCCAGGGAGCCTCCAATGTGTCGTACAAGCCTTATGTGATAACATCCCAAACAGCTGAAGAAGATTGCTGAGAATTTACCCAAACTGTTGCATGTGGATGGGTGACACTCCTCCCGCCAACAAAACCAGAGATGACACGAGATGGAGTAAAAATTGCCCACAACTTATTTATTGCTTGAGGGTCAAACTCGTTTTCCTAGAGGGCCACATCCACCTTATAGTTGCCCTTGAAGGGTCTTTGAATCCATGGATAAAGAATCCATGGCCAACTACATTTTTGTTTTACAAAGTGCCTGGTGTTGTTTAGTTTTTACCCAGTTTGGGTACCCAGATGTTCTTGAACAACAATTCCCCTTCCTTTTGATGATCCGCCGTATGGACCGGGGTTAATGGGCATGGCAACCCAACAGCACTTGTGGCTCTGAGGTTGGGAAAAGATTACAGGACATTTTGAGGTCATATCATATCATATCCACAAGTGTCAGAGTCAAAAGCCAGAGCAATCCGGAGCTCTGGCCTTGGAGACTCTGCCATGTTATCACAGTAGAAGCCGAGGCCCGTGGCCTTGGACAAGGCCGGTGGGATCCGGATTCAGACCTAGACTAAAAAAAGCACAGCTGACAGCAGGGGACATTACTGACCCAAGGCTCCCTAGGATGATGAAAGGGACCCCCAGGGTGGCGTCAGCTGGCTGGGTGATGCAAGGGGCCCACGATGTGACATCAGTCGGGGGGTATAAATATACAGTTTTGGGTGGTGGGGAGCACTCTTGGCTTCAAATGTTTTGTGACCTCCAATAAAAGTGGTGTTTACCGGCAGCTGTCTGAGTGATGCTTCTTTGAACCTGGAGCGGCCTGACACACAAGCCTTGTATCTAAATGTAACTGCCATTTCTTTGACCAAATAGAACTAATGCAACCTTCCAGACGTTCCTGTATCCTAACTCCCATCCTACTCTAGTCATGATAGCTAATGATGAAGAACACAGGAGTCAGAATCCCACACCTGGAGAAGGGCCACATAAAAGGACACGGAGGACTGGATTTGACCCACAAGCCTTGATGGAGATGGGGACCTTTGTCCTGGGTGACCCAGAGTCCTCCTGCCTTGAAGGGTCTGTGAGGTAGTCGAAGTCTTACCTGGTCCATTTTGATATAGAAGCGGTCAATGAAGTCCCGAGGGGAGCCGGGGTCCAGCGTCTCCCTGTGGGCTTCCACTTCCTCCAGGACAAACGCTCTGGCTTTATTGAAGTTTTTCCCCACTCTTTGATGAGGTCCAGGGATGAGGTCCATGAAGGAAGGGAAAAGGTTGGCCAGCTGAAGGGAAGGAAGAAGGAAGGGATTAAGATGTACATTGACTTCACATCCCAAGGACAACCAGACATGGGAACTAGAGGGATTGAGACCAAGTCCTAGAGTGCATTTCCATGGCAGGATGAATGCAGCTTGGCACACCTTTCACCACCATGACTCAATGCTATGGGATCCTGGGAGTTCTAGTTTAGCCTCCTCTGCCAAAGAAATGCTGGTGCCTCACCCAGAATTCTATAGCACTGGGCCAGGGCAATTAAAGTCATATCAAACCTGAAATCTCATTAGGTGCACTTTAAACTAGCTCCACCGGGGAAGGGGAAAACAGCCTTGCGAACAGTACTTTGCCCACAATGTCAGGGAACTGCCAGAAGGCTAAACCGAGGGCTGCACAAACACAACGAGGGCCAAGGACCAAAAGCACAATAATCTCAAATAAACAGCTCAGGGGAATATCTCAGGGGCTCACATGTCTTTACACTAATGCACAGAGCATGGGAAATAAGTAAGACAAACTTTAACTGTTAGCACAACACCACAAATATGATGTCATAGGCATCACTGAAACCTGGTGGGATGACTCCTATCGCTGGAACGTAGATATCTAGGGCTATAACCTCTTTCACAGAAACTGAACAAAGGGGACAGGAGGCGGAGTAGCCTTATATGTCAAAAACTGTTATGCTGCAGAAGAGATGCAAGACAGCAATCTGGGAAACAAGCTTGAAAGAATCTAGATAAGAATCAAGGGAACTGGGACTCAAAAAGATATCGTCATAGGCGTCTACTACAGACCTCCAAGCCAGGATGAAGAACTTGATGAAGTCTTCTGCCGACAGTTGACCAAACAGGCACAAAGAAGAGATATAGTAGTCATGGGCGATTTCAACTATCCCGATATTTGCTGGAAAACAAACTCCTTAGTTGCATTAATATATAAATCCCCTACTCCGAATTTCTTCATAACCTCCCATAGGAACTCATGTGCATGTAGTCCAGTTCTTCGGTGGAGATGTTGTAGCACAGAGACCAAGTAAGCCAAGCCCAGATGTAAAAGGGGGTAACAAAAAGTTTATTTTACCAGACATCAACTCTTTGACCGCTGCAAATGGAGCCCCATAAACCCATTCCTTATATAGCACTTAAATATCACTGTCGTCTGAAGACCCTCCTAGATCATGAGCACCAGCTGCTTCATCTCCTGCAGCTGCTACACTCTGTGCAGTCCTCCAATTTTGCCAACGTTCTTGGAAACTTAAAGTATCCCAATCTGTTTCTGAAGCCTCAGAAGGCCAGTCTAAATCTCTGTCGAAGCCGAGGAAGGTATCAGAATTAGACTCTTCATTACACACATCCCTTACTTCCTGAACCAACGTTGATTCTAGATCAGTATCATTTTCCTCTGACCACATTTCTTCTTCCCCGGGAAAACATTCAAAGGTTTCTGAATCAGAAGGAGCTCTAAGTATCTGCCAGATCTTTTTTCTCTGTTCCAAGCCTTCAAGACTAGAATCACTAGCAGCCCCTTTTGTCCCAGCTGCAGAGTCTTGATTACACAGAGCCTCACCCCATTCCATACTACTGCTTGATGCTAATGGCCCATCCCTATCACTACTAGCAGTAGAAGCCGAAGGTTCAATTACAACAGGAGATGTTCACCTGGAGATACCATAAAAAGCTAATTTCTGCACAGCACAGGGGAGTATTTGCAACCAGAAGGCAAAAGACCTACCTGGCCCCAAGGGGAGTTGAGGATCTCAAAGTTTTCATGCATTAAGGCCATGATGGAGAGAAACTTCTTGTCGTCATAGTTGTAGTGCTTTGCAAAGACAACAGAGCAGATGATGTTGGAAGCAGCACAGTTGAGCAGAAAAGTGGGGTCGAAGGGCTTCTCTGGAAGGACAAGAGGCAACAAGGCTTGGTGCTCAGAGCTTGGCCTAGCTGCGCTCTCAAGCCCAACCTAGTCTCATATCAAGGCATTACACTGTGATAGTACAAGATTAGCTGCCTTGGTGCCCAATCCATCTTGTAACAGGTTGTCTGCAGCAAATGAAAGCATCCCATGCCTTTCGTTGGTGGTTCCGGCATCTCCCCTGATCACCCCTGGCCCAAGACTACAGATGGAGGGGTAAGAGCTCCCTTGAGATAAATTAGACTCCCCTCTATGCAAGTAGGAACAGGGGATGAGCAACCTCTGAAGGCCTTCTTGGGCAAGGGCCAAGGGAAGCCAAATAGAACAAAAAGAGTGACCCACCTCCCACCTTCTTCATTGTGAGTGCTTTGAGCAGATTGCTTGGAGGTCAGGATTCAAATCTTGTCTCTAGAGTCAGTCCAATGCTTAAACCACTAGACCAGACTCAATCTCTAGAAATGTAAATCTCCTCTCTTCTATTCTCTTCTGAAAGGTTTGGTGAAGGAATGTAAGACGTGGCTACATGCCTCCAGTTCTAAAAGGGAGGCGCTTGGCAGTAATGACCCAAAGCTCCCAGATAACATCATGCCATAGATCAGGCCTGCACAACATCTGGCCCACAGGGTGGGCTTCCCCTTTGCTGGGTTGGCCTTTCCCCTGTAATAGATCCTTCAAGGTATTGGAATGAAGATTTAGGAACTGGATAAGATCCTGAAGAGGAGGCCAGCTCCTGGTGCTCACAAACAGTCCAAAAAGTCCCAAGACTAAGATGTAAGCAAGTATTCTCCCCTATGAACCATCAAAAGCATTAAGATCTTCCGGAGTGGCCCTGCTCTCGGTCCCACCACTTTCGCAGTCGCGTTTGGTGGGGCCGAGAGACAGGGCCTTCTCTGTGGTTGCCCCCAGCTATGGAAATTCTCCTCCAAATGAAATTAGATCTGCCCCCTCCCTCCTGACTTTCAGGAAACTCATGAAATCCTGGTTGTGGAACGAAGCCTTTGCAGAGTGATGGCTGAGCCCGATTATGACTAAAGTTATTGACCACAATGTGAGAACTGAGTTGGATATGATTTTATCTTAGTGAATGCACTTTATCTTATATGTCTTTTGAACTGATTGTTTATGTACGCTGTTTTAAAGTGTTCCTATTGTTCACATTGAATTTTGCTCTGAGCCAGTCTGAGTCCCTCCTCTACGGAAGTATAGAAGACTGGGATATAAAAGTTTTAAATAAATAAATAAATAAATAAATAAATAAATAAATAATAACACAAGAACATAATTGGTTGGTGCTGGACCCAAATGGTGCTGGTTGACTCAAGCTCCCCACGGGAAAGAAAAGAATAGAAGGATGGAGGGAAGGAAGGAAGGAGGGGAAAAGAAAGGAAGGAAAAACAAAGGATGGATGGAAGGAGGGGGAAGGAAAGGATACAAGGAAGGAAGGAAGGAAGGAAGGAAGGAAGGAAGGAAGGAAGGAAGGAAGGAAGGAAAAAGGAAAGAAAAGGGATGGATGGAAGGAGGGGGAAGGAAAGGATACAAGGAAAGGAAGGAAGGAAGGAAGGAAGGGAGAAAAAAGGAAAAAGGAAGGATGGATGCAAAGAGGGGGAAGGAAAGGATACAAGGAAGGAAGGAGGGGAGAAAAAGGAAGGATGGATGCAAAGAGGGCGAAGGAAAGGATACAAGGAAGGAAGAAAGGAGGGGAGAAGAAAGGAAGGAAAAAGTAAGGAGGGGAAGGAAAGGATAGAAGGATGGAGGGAAGGAAGGAAGGAGGGGAGAAGAAAGGAAGAAAAAAGAAAAGATGGATGGAAGGAGGGGGGAGGAAAAGATACAAGAAAGGAAGGAAGGAGGAGAGAAGAAAGGAAGGAAAAAGGAAGGAAGGAAGGAAGAAGAAAGGAACACATACACACATACCCAAGTTACAAACATCCCACAGCAGCACGTGGCCGGGTCAGCTAGTAATAAATAAATAATAAATAAGTGCCTGAGTTTCAAGACTCTCTGTCTTTGGCGCAACAAAAGAACATAAGTGGTTGGTGCTGCACCCAAATGGTGCTGGTTGACTCAAGCTCCCCACCGTTTGTGGCCCGCAGCTGCTCCAGGAGGTACTGGGCTTCTTCTCGGATCCTCTCCTCGATGCTCTTCTTCCCCATCCCAAAGTTGCGGAGGGTGGTCAGGGCAAAGCGCCGGAGCTGCTTCCACGTCTCTCCGTTGCTGAATAAGATCCCTGGGAAGGGAAGAGAAGGACAGAAGAGCATTTAACACCCATATATTAGTGAGGTCAAAAGTACCTGCTGTCCTGGAGACTAGGACCCAAGGGAGTAATGGGTTCACGTTATAGGAAAGAAGATTCCACCTCAACATTAGGCAGAACATCCTGACTGTGAGAAGAACGGTTCTGCCTCAGCGTGTGATGGAAGTTCTTTCCTTGGAAGCCTTTAAACAGAGGCTGGGTGGCTTCTCCCTCATGGCAGAGGGTTGGACGAGGTGATGGCTATGTAGGTATCTTCCATCCTGTTCAGATGTTAAAGCGGAAGTGGGGCACGTGCAGCCCGGAGGCCTCGAGGTCATTTGCTCTGGCCCTCAGTCTCCCATTCAAAACTAACCCAGTACTGACTCAGGTAACAATCACTGCGAAAAATGAATCTCAGGTGAAGATTAAGACAATGACAGGACACAGGAAGGACCTCCAGAATTGATGACATGAATACTGGGTATTAGGGTTGGTTTAGAACCCAAAAATCGCGGTTCTAAAAACCAATGGGGGGTGTGTGTGATGCTTAACGTACAGTAATGACTTACAAAAAAATTTCAAAAAAATTCTTATTTGATATGTTATTACTTACAAAATTTTGTAATTAGTTCTAAATTGTCCAAAGCAGGGAAACAGGACTGACACTGTTTTAAGCACAGGCAAATCAAGGGGCAACATTTCCCTTCTTCTCTGGAGTGCAATTCACTGGGACCTATTATTATTATTATTATAAAAGGCCTGGGCCTGCTTGGAGGGAAATATAATGAATTATTATTATTATTATAAAATGCCTGGGCCTGCTTGCAGGGAAATATAATGAATTAATATATTATTATTATTAATAAAAGGCCTGGGTGTCCTTGCAGGGAAATATAATGAATTAATATATTATTATTAATATTATTATTATTATAAAAGGCCTGGGCCTGCTTGCAGGGAAATATAATGAATTAATATATTATTATTAATATTATTATTATTATAAAAGGTCTGGGTTCCTTGCAGGGAAATATAATGAATTAATATATTATTATTAATAGATAGATAGATATTTATTTACGGTCAAGGACCAACGTCGTATTATTATTAATATTATTATAAAATAGTTTCCTACCTCTGCTTCTCTAGTGCTCTTCTCACTCCAGCTTTTCCCCCTTCAGTTCCAAACCACTCTAGGTGTAGCAGGAAAAAATCCTACCAAATATTACCCCTTTGACTCCAAGGCTGCTATCCCTGCGGGCGCAGGAACGAGAAGACGTGACAACTGGGTTACTTTTCAGGAAACACAGTTTATTCCAGATCCACAGCTGTAGGGGTCTGCCCTTTGGCGTAACAAGACGCAAGGAACAGAACACCTCCTCCTTTCAGTCATTCAGTTTTATACAATCAATGGAGCCGGTCTAAGTCCCACCCCATTCATTCATTTCACTGGCTATCACTCATGATGTGCTTCTGATTCTAACCAATTAACAATGCATTAGGTAATCTAATAATTCATTGGCTGACAAACACTACGCAGTTTATTTTCCCTGACCAGTTATTAAAGCTTTCTCTATGTGCGTAGACTGTCCCTATATTGTTACTTTTCTGATAAGCTTTTCCCACGGACCAGCCAAGTGGGTGTTTCATTAGGCTAACACATGTGATGTCTCCTAGACCAATCACTGTCTAGTAAACAGAGAAACACATGGTGTTTCTCTAAGCCAATTTTAATGTATCAGGACAACCAATGAGATGGCATCCCTTCTAAACCAATCGCTGCTGTTCTCTAACGTGCTTGTTAACTCTGCTTCCTTCTCTATGCCTAGCCTATGCTTAGGTAGCATTCTCTCCTGGCGTTTCTTCCAACTCAATGAATCTCCTTCATAGGAATCTCTGTTTGTCCTCTATTATTTCTCTTGATTCTGAACTTTTCCTTCTCCTCTCCATGCTCTTTTCACTCCCTGCTCCCCTTCTCTCAGCCTTTCTTATGTCCTTCTCATCTGTCCTTCTATCTAGCCTTCTATAAAGCCTAATATCCTGGGGTTTTAAACCCAACCCTACTGGGTATGTTCCAAATCCAAGAACTTTCGAAACAGCTGGGAGATGGAACGCCGGCCGGCTCACCATAGCCAATCATGAGCCTGCACTGCCTCCGTTTGGGCCAATGGGAGAGTTTTCTCGCCTTGCTGTTTGAGCCAATGAGGGGGCGAGGAGCAGAAGGAATGTTGAAACAATGGGATCGGAACTTCCAATAATGAGCTTATGATTATGCTGATGAAGATCTGGCTGGCGAGAGAGGTTCCCTCGGGTCCTCTATCTTGTCACCTATTGTCAATAAATGGTTTTCTGATTGCTTTTATGCAGTGTCCGGAATTTGTCTTTTGGCACATCTGGGTGTTTCATTATAGGGTTTGTGGAAGGAGATATGGCAGTTTCGGGCCTCGGGAGACGGCTCTTTGTGATAAGGGAGCACATTACACCCATCCTCCGGCAGCTGCACTGGCTACCTATTGAGTACCGAATTGCCTTCAAGGTGCTGGTATTAACCTTCAAGGCTCTACACGGCCTAGGGCCTGCGTACCTGAGGGACCGCCTTGCCCCATAAATTCCCCCGAGATCACTACGCTCAGAGGAGGCTAATCTGCTCCTGATTCCATCGGTCCGCGCCTGCCACTTGTCTGCAACCAGGCAAAGGGCTTTCTCTGTGGCGGCTCCGGTACTCTGGAACTCTCTCCCGGACGACGCCCGAGCCGCCACGGAGCTCATCCCGTTTCGCAGGGCCTGCAAGACCGCCTTGTTTAGACTGGCTTTTGGCTAGGCGAACAAATTGAACGTACTCATCTGTGTAAGCAGCACCCTGGTTCGGGGAATGCGATAACATGTGACATAACTAATCTCGGGACCTATGATGTTGTTGTTTTTATCCTTGTTTTATTGTACGGCGACATGGAGGCAACATGCCAGCCGAATTTTATGCTGTTATCCGCCCCGAGCCTGCAGGGAGGAGCGGAATACAAGATGGAACAAATAAATAAATAAATAATAAATAAGTGACAGAGTTGCCAGGTGGCCTATAGATCTCTGATAGACGAAACTCAGAAATCAGATCTCCATAGGCTGAGTGATTACCAGTTTTTTTGCCCTGTGACAGATCAGGAAAGAACGGATTGTCACCTATTTCCATGCAAAAAAGAATTCTGGCATTTTTTGAATTATACAGTTCAGTCAGCAGTTGCGGCTTTGCTATTTTTAAAGGTACATTTCATGAGGAGAGGAGGGGTGCATGCGGGGAGAGATACATTGTTCTTAGGGGAAAGGATATCATTTCTTACTCTGTTTATCATTTTATTTGCCCATATCATGCAGTAAATTAATAAAGAAAGTCCAGGAATATATTTGGGAAAAAGTACAAGTTTGGGGATCCATACAGGCATCCTCTTGAAGTGGGGACGGGAAAAAGAAAGGCTTTGGTGGGTGAATTTCCAGGTGGAAAGAGTCCAAGAAACATAGTTCATGAAGGCAGGGAGAAAGGTCCTTGGATTTGCTATGCAAAAGATCCTTTGGTACTTGGAAAAACTGTAGATCGCATGGTACTACAGAGAGGGATGGGCAGGGGCGGGCAATACGCGTGATCTCGGGCAGGGGTAATAGGGACGGTAGCCGTAGGCCTTATGAGAGAGAGCGGAGGAGCCGACGGAAGGCTCGTCCTCCCTCTGACCTACGTGCTATCCCGGGAAGTACGCAGATGGGGAGCTCCCAATTTCCTCCCCTCCAACTCTGATACTGGCCAACGCTAGATCCGTGCGAAACAAATCAGGGACCATTAGGGACCTCCTCTTAGAAAGGAGGGCCGACCTTGCCTGTCTCACCGAGACATGGCTCCAGGAAGGCAATGAGGTTATCCTGCACGAGCTGACATCCCCGGGGTTCGTGGCCAGTTATCAGACGAGGACAGAGAGGCGGGGGGGAGGGGTGGCCATTCTCAGCCGAGACACTATTAATTCCAGGAAGATTCCGACAGCGAACATTCCCGGGATGGAGTGTGCGGGCCTGGTATGGGATTTGGGTGAGAGTGTAGCCTTCCTGCTGGTGTACCGTGCACCCGACGCACCAGCAGGAAGGCTGCCTAAGCTGCTGGAGGTGGTTGCGGAGTGGGCATTGAGGTTCCCTAGACTTATTGTTCTGGGGGACTTCAATGTCCACGCTGACACCACCTCCCCGTCAACTGCAGCCGGGGACCTGGTGTCTACCATGGAGGCACTGGGGCTCTCACTCTGTAAGACCGGCCCCACACACCATGCAGGACACACATTAGATCTGATCTTCGCTGCTGGAATTCAGGTGATCCTAACCTCCACTACGGAGGTTCCATGGTCGGATCACAGTGTCCTGGAAGTCCGACTGGGACTGGCTCCTCCTCCCGGTAAGGGTGCAGAACCTATTCTGTTTCGCCCAAAGAGACTTATGGAACCCACTAGGTTCCTGAATGCTCTAAGGGACTGGGAACCCCCCAGCGACTCGGTCGACGGACTAGTGGAGCACTGGAACACCAGCCTCTCCACGGCCTTAGACGAGATCGTCACCAGGCGTTCTCTCCTTCCCCGTAGAAATCGCTCGCCGTGGTATACCGAGGAGTTGCGGGCGATGAAACGGAGAAAGAGACAACTAGAGGACATGTGGCGGAGTCTCCGTGACGAAGCGTCGAAATCAGCTTATAAACAATTTAAGGAGGTTTATGAGCAAGCTATCAAGGAAGCAAAAAAGGTCTACTACTCTTCCTTGATAGAGTCAACTAGTTCACACCCAGCTCAATTATTTAAGGTAATTCGGTCTCTGAAAACAATCCAAACTGTCCCAAATAATAGAGGTAAGGCTCCAACAGCTGAGGTTTTCCAGAACTTCTTCGCTGACAAGATTTCGACTCTTCGCCGGGACATTCCTGCCACTCTTGATACAGTCAGCAAACTTGAGACTCCGCCGCCACTCGGTGGGCCCACCTTCACCCGCTTCCAACTGCTGGACGCAGCAGCTGTCGATAGGTTACTGGCTGCAGCTAGACCAACTACTTGCTCCCTCGACCCGTGCCCTCCTGGCTTGTTAGATCTTGCCGGGAGGGGCTACGAGGCCCCCTGGGCACGATCATAAATAGCTCCCTTGAGCAAGGAGTCTTCCCAGGGGGATTAAAAGAGGCCATGGTGAAACCGCTGCTGAAAAAGCCGAATTTAGATCCTTCGGCTCCCTCCAATTACAGGCCTGTTTCCAACTTGCCTTTTTAGGCAAAGTAATTGAGAGGGCAGCAGCGGATCAGCTGCAGCGGTTCCTAGATGACACAGCTGGACTTGATCCCTTCCAGTCCGGCTTCCGTATTGGGCATGGGACGGAGACCGTGCTTGTCGCCATTACAGACCAACTTCGCCGCCAGCTGGACCAGAGTGGATCAGCACTGCTTGTCTTGTTAGATCTGACAGCAGCGTTTGATACTGTAGATCATGCACTGTTGACCCACCGTTTAGCCGGCTCCGGGGTTGGGGGGACTGCCCTTAAATGGGTGGCCTCCTTCCTCCGGGACCGGGACAACGTGTGGAGGGGTGGGGAAGTCTCCCGGAGACTCCCACTTAATTGTGGGGTCCCTCAGGGGGCTATCCTCTCCCTCTTATTATTCAACGTTTACATGCGCCCCCTGGCCCAGCTGGCCCACGACTTTGGTCTGGAGTGTTATCAGTACGCTGACGACACCCAGCTTCTGCTGAGAATGGACGGCAGGACGGACTCCGTACCCGATTGTTTCCATCTATGCCTCGAAGCCGTGACTGGTTGGCTGTGTGCCAGCCGGCTGAAGGTGAATCCATCGAAGACGGAGATCCTGTGGCCTGGTCGGCCTGGGCTGGGTGGGTGCCAGTTGCCTACCCTGGATGGCGAGCGGCTTAACCCATCGCCATCGGTTAAGAGCTTGGGGGTTCTGTTGGACTCCGGGCTGACCATGGAGGCTCAGGTCTCTGTGGTCAGCAGGACGTCATTCTACCACCTCCGACAAGCTAGGCGACTGGCACCCTACCTGTCCAGGAACGACCTGGCCACGGTAATCCAAGCGACGGTCATCTCAAGACTAGACTACTGTAATGCCCTCTACGTCGGCCTCCCCCTGTCGACAATCCGGAAACTCAAGCTAGTGCAGAATGCCACCGCTCGCTTGCTGGCAGGAGTGCTGGTGAGGGAGCACATTACACCCATTCTTTGGCAACTGCACTGGCTTCCTATCGAGTACCGAATTGCCTTCAAGGTGTTGGTTTTGACCTTTAAGGCCTTGCACGGCCTAGGGCCTGCGTACCTGAGGGACCGCCTTACCCTGTACTCTCCCCCGAGATCACTGCGCTCAGATGAACAGAATCTGTTGCTAGTTCCATCAGTCCGCTCCTGCCACTTATCGACGACCAGACAAAGGACCTTTTCCGTAGCGGCACCGGTACTTTGGAATGCCCTCCCGGATAGCACTCGAGCTATCTCGGAACTGGCCCTGTTCCGGAGGGCCTGCAAGACGGCCCTTTTCGGCTTAGCCTTTAACTAGGCACACCGGACCAAGAACTGTGCCGTATGTCCTCTCATTCAGTACTTGACGATGCAATATGTTTTAAATGTGGTTTTATGTTTTATGTTTTATAAAGTGTAAGGCAACATGCTGTGACATGCTGCCTGTGTATTTTCTGTTATCCGCCCCGAGCCTGCTGGGAGGAGCGGAACACAAAAGTGAACAATAAATAAATAAATAAATAAATACTTGGAGAACTGCTCATCCCAGGCCGCAGCCATCCTTCGGGTCTCCATTGGCTGCTGCCCTGCCAGTCCCATACATGGGTAGCCAAGGGAAAGGACCTGGAAAGACTCAGGCTCCATTGCCTGGGAACCAAACGCTGCCGTGGGAACATTCCAATTATCCAATTTCAACCGTGAGAAACTAGGTCAATTGCTTGTTTGCAGCTATAGCAATGTGTATGATGTGTTAATGTTAATTGTATTTTAATGTGTTTTAATGCTGTATGTCTTTGGTTTTATATTGTATTTATTATGTTGGCATCGAATTGTACCTTTTGTTAGGCCGCTCTGAGTCCCCCCTCGGGGGTAGAGAAGAGCGGGGTAGAAATATTGGAAATAAATAAATAATAAATAAATAGCGTGGGAAAAGAAGAGCTAGACAATATTATTTTTAACAAAAGTGATTATTCTAGCTAGGCATTTCGACTCCATGGTATAATCATATTGAAGGGATGATTTTTAACGAGAAAGGTAGAAAAGCATGATTATTCTAGCTAGGCATTTCTTACTCCATGGTATAATCAAAGGTTGAACAGGATGAGTTCACAGTTTTGAGGTAGTGGCACAACCAAGACGAACCTGAAGGCCTGCCTAAACAAAAGGTTTTACCTATTTTGTTTAAGAGCACAGCGTGGGAGCTATGATTACACCATGGAGTCAAAACGCTTAGCTAGAGATTTTATAACCCGTGGATATCCTCAAAATATTGTCCATGGAGCCAAAAGACGGGCGGACCGGATCCCGAGACAATCTCTTTTGAAGAAAAACCCAGGAACATCTCAAGACCGGATAGTATGGCCACTGACGCTAACATTGCACTCGAAAGAAATTCTTAATATAATAAAAAAATATTGGGCGTTAATCCAGAACATTAATGGTTTATCTAAAACGCCTATGATTGCGTATAAACACACCTGTAATATTAAGGACTATTTGGTGCATTCGGGTTTACCCAATAGAACCATCAAGAGCAGTCTGACTCCAGGCACACGGATTTGTGGGAAATGTTCGATCTGCCCAAATATATGCCAAGAAAAGAAGTTCTATAGTCCAGCCAAAAGGAAAACCTTTAAAATCCGGGATTTTGCCACCTGTGCCTCGAAAATGGTCGTATACGTTATCACCTGCGATTGCCCTCTAATTTACGTGGGCGAGACGAAGAGGGAGGTATGAACCTGTTTTATTGAACATCGCTCGAAGATTTCTAGAGGTGCCACAGATTTGGCATTTTACCTTTACTGTAATTCGAGAAATCATTCTCCTGCCTCTCTTACTGTGAGAGTTTTGGAAAGGATCACTCCCACTCCACATGTGGATCCTACAATTAAGTTAGTTGTACTAATATTCAGTTGTTGTTGATGTTGTAAAAGATGTTGTGAATTACAATGGATTTTTCTTTGATAATGAACAACTATGATACAGTATAATAATGCAACAGGTATTCAAAAATAACTTTTCAGTGGCTTAACTGAGTAACAAGTGGCCTGACAGACCAGCAGGGTTAAGATGTTGTGAATTACAATGGATCACATTACTCGATTCTGAGTGGCCTCGGGCTTGAATGAACCTGTTTCTCTTAATTCCTTCCTCCTGTGTTCCTTCCTCCCTATATAAACCTTCACCTTTCCTGTATACCTTACCGTTTGGTCACCCTATCTTGATGTTGAATGGGTTATGTGATATCTGTAATATAATTGGTATGTATAACCTTTCCTTGGGTACCTTTATAAATGTGGGCTTGTTTTGTGGGTTGTGTACATATTGTTGTTATTCTATTATAGATTGTTGGACACTCTTCATCATATATTGATGCCTTGAGAAAGCCCTTTACGGTGAAATGGTCTCTGTTTGGCCTTGAAACGCACATTAGCAGACCGTCAGCCATTTTGTGAGCCTTCTATTTCCGAGAGGGACCGATTGCTTCCCTCCGCGTCCACACACGTTGGAATTTCCATTTGGAATATATCAACTTTACTTACCATACTCCAATCCAGAGTCTTTTGTGGAACTTTACAAATTCTTTTGGATTCCAGGAGACCTCAGTTTTTGGTTTGTCTCCTACCTCCAATCCGGAGTATATTTGGGAACTTTACAAATATCCTGCATTGGCGGGATCAATCGCATTGGCACTCTTGGACCTACCGATTTCATATATAGAAATTTGGGACTCCGTGACTACTGATGGTAACAGTATGATGTAATGTTGTTCTATTAATATAATTTATACTTTCACTGTTCTCTCATGCTACTTATTTCTTACCCTGTGTGGTTTGGTTTTTAGTACTACGAGCCTACCATGTCTGTTGTGATGGTATCGAAAGCCACTGAGATATCTAAGAGAACGAGCAGGGTCACACTCCACCTGTCCAGTTCCCTGCGAAGATCATCTACCAAGGCAACCAAAGCAGTCCCGGTACTGTGCCCAGGCCTGAAGCCAGACTGCAAATGATCCAGAAAATCCATGTCATCAAGGAATCCCTGAAGCTCACTCCAGAACCTTTTACCCAAGGTTAAGATTTTCCCCTTACATTATGTCCACTTCACCCAACTCAGGGGAGTGGGGGTCATTTCTAACCCCACGAGCTGACATTCCTCCTAGATGCCTCCAAGTTCCTTTAGGCAGCATGACTGCATGGAACACCACTACTTTCCCACCACAGCTGTACCTATTGTTCTACTCATATTTCCATGCTTTGAAACTGATAGGTTGGCAGAAGCTGCGGCTAATACTGTGAGCTCACCACACTCCGTGGATTCAATCTGCTAACCTTTTGCCCAGCAAGTTCAGCAACTCAGTGCTTTACTCATTACTCAAAAGGTTAAGATTTTCCCCTTACATTATGTCCACTTCACCCAACTCAGGGAAGGGGGTGTGTCATTTCTAACCCCATGAGCTGGCATTCCTCCTAGATGCCTCCAAGTTCCTTTAGGCAGCATGACTGCATGGAACACCGCTACTTTCCCACCACAGCTGTACCTATTGTTCTACTCATATTTCCATGCTTTGAAACTGATAGGTTGGCAGAAGCTGGGGCTAATACTGGGAGCTCACCACACTACTACTAATCAATACTATTTAAACTAGACAGACATTCTTAGAGCACCAGACTACGCCACAGCAACGCGTGGCTGCGGGTACAGCTAGTTCCTTATATTTTCCTGCAAGGAGGCCCTGGCCTTTTATTATTATAAATATTATTATTAATAATAATATATCTATTCCTTATATTTTCCTGCAAGGAGGCCCTGGCCTTTTATTATAATAAATAATATTAGTAATAATATTAATTCCTTATATTTCCCTGCAAGGAAACCCAGGCATATTATTATACTAATATATTAATAATATTAATTCCATATATTTCACTCCAAGGAGGCCTGGCATTTAATAATAATAATAATTCCTTATATTTCCCTCCGAGCAGGCCCAGGCATTTCATAATTATAATTATAATAATAATAGGTCCCAGTGAATTGCACTCCAGAGAATAAGGGAAATGTTGCCCCTTGATTTGCCTGTGCTTAAAAGAGTGTCAGTCCTGTTTCCCTGCTTTGGGGAATTTAGAACTAATTATGAAATTCATAATTACTTACAAAACAGTTAAGATTTTTTTGAAATTTTTTTGTAAGTCATTACGTTAAGCATAAAAATACCACCACCCCCACCCCCAAATTGGGTTTTAGAACTGTGATTTTTGGGTTCTAAACCAACCCTAATATATACATTCCAGTTAAAACCATGTTTCGTCCAAGGCACAAGTATTGAGCCATCGCCATCAACTTGCCATTTCAGTTCCACTCCACAGCAGGCCTGGATCATGCCCTTTTGGCACCCTAGGCCAAGGGCTCTGCCCCCACCCCGCCCTGCCCCTGGCTCTGCCCTGCCCCCAGCTTTGCCCCGCCCCTGGCTCCGCCCCTGCCTCCTCACCGGCGCGAGGAGGAGGAGGAAGGAAAGGCCCACCCAAAGGACACATCAGCAGCAGGGGTGCACGTGGGAGGCGCGCCTGTGCAGAGGGAGCGGGGCGTCCGTGGCCACGTGGTCCCAGCCAGCCCTGGCCCCATCCTCTCGGCCACCCGCCCAAGCGCTTCTCCTTCCCAAGTGGTGCATGCGTCCCGATGGGGCGGCCATCCCTCCCTGAAGGGAACCCCCACGCGGCGCTCCCTCCCACCCTTCCTTCCTTTCTTCCTGCGGCGGGGTTTGGGAGTGAGCGTGGTGAGGAGGCAGAGCCGGGGGTGGGGCAGGGTGGAGCTGGGGGCAGAGCCTTTGGAGCATGGGGGCGGCCGCACGCACATGCACACTTTTTTGAATTTTGGTATTTTTTTTTAAAAAAAGATTTAAAAAAAAATTGAATTTTTTTTGAATTTTAAAAAACTTGGGGGGGGGTCCAGACCTGCTGCCCCCCATGGCTGCCACCCTATGCCATGGGCTAGGGTGGCCTTATGTGTAATCCGGGCCTGCTTGACAGTGCTGCGTTATGCGAATGTGCAAAAGCCTGGTCCCACAGCCACGTCTTCACCTTTTTCCTAAATGCCAGGAGGGAAGGGGCCGATCGTATGTCACTCGCAAGCGCATTCCACAGACAGGGAGCCACCACCGAGAAGGCCCTCTGTCTCGTCCCCACCAACTGTGTTTGAGAAGTTGGTGGGAGAGAAAGCAGGACCTCCTTGAATGACCTTAAATTACGAGGTGGGACGTAGCGGCAGATGCTTTCGGACAAGTAAGCAAGTGGTCATTCTCACTGTCCCAAGGATCCCCTCCACGTCATCAGGAAGAACAAGACGGAAAGAAACACAGGTAATTAAATAAAGCATAATTAACTACAGTAAAAACATGATATAACAATTTCACGGCTGCAAACAGTGTGATGTAAACAGTGAATGACATTAATTGTGGATTAAACTAGACCACAGCAGCCATAAAGCGCCAAGTAAATTGTGCTAGAGCCCCCTTTGCACAGGTTACGTTAGCTTGGTAACTTTTGTGCATACAGGAAGGAAACATGATCATACCTCCTGGCCTCTATCTGTTTGTTTATTTATTTATTTATTATTTTGATGTGTATACCGCCCTTTCCAATTGGCTCAGGACGGTTTACAGCATATCTAACTATAACATCGGAACAATAAAACAGCAGGTATCAAAGCATTAAAACAGTGTCAAAATTACAACCAAGGGTGACTAAAGGTCAACAGCGTGGCGGAAAAGAGCTGTTCCACAAGCTTTCCGGAAAGTCGTTCCCCCGGGCAAGCCAGCAAGCACTGCAAAATAGTACCTTTTCCCTGAAAGTATTTCTCTATAGATGGCATTCTCCCTCGGGCAGCAAACTCATCCGCCCGGTCAATGAGGGCTTCCTTGACTGCCCCATAGCCGTGGAGCACCACGACCGGCTTCGCTCCCAAATACAGGGTGAAGATGGGGCCATAGCTCTTGCTGAGCTGCAGAGAGAGAGAGAAAGCAAAAGGGGCTCATCATAGTTGGAAGTTGGAGTTGGAAGAGACCCCAAGGGCCGGCCGGCCCCCCCCCCCTAGATACAATCCAAGCCACCTTGCCTCTCGTAAAGCTCTGTTGTGAGGATGGGGGCCCTTGGACTTGCCTTGCAAAGGGTCAGGTCCAAGTGGTTGGTCTTGAGCTGCAGAGCGTTCCCGATGATGGGCAATGGGGGTGGTCCGGGGGGCATTTCCCCCCTCTTGTTGGCCTGGCTCTTCCAGACGGCAGAAAGGAGAAGGCAGGAGAGGCAGATGACCAGCAGAACGGTGGACGTCCCCAAGGGCTCCATCCCAAAACCTGAAAAGAGCAGTGAGACCGTCTCCCGGCCCAAGGAGGAAGGGGGTGGTGAGCTATCCTGCTTGCAATTCAAAATCTGCAAAACCTGGTCTTTGGATTTATCGGGGGAGCCTCTGTGAATCATTAAGTGATCCAGTCCATGGCGTTCTTTTTGACATTGATTCCTAAGGGTAGCAAACAAAGCCTCGTTGTTCCCTTACCAAGGTCAGGGGAGGGAGGACCCTGCTGTCTGGACATGGCAAAGCTACCCAGGGGCCCGGTGGCCCTCAAAGGCTCTTTCACTTAGGCCAGGGCTGTCCAACTGGTGGCCCGCGGGCCGTATATGGCCCCTCAGGCCCTTCCCTTTGCCCCCCTACCATTTTAATAAAGAAATCGGCTGTTTTTTAAAAACATGTTTGTTTTTTTTATTTTTAAAAAATTTTAATTTATTATTATTATTTTTGCGGCGGGGCGGGGCTGGGCGGGGCAGGGAGGAGGAGCAGGCTCCCTCCTCCTCCCTCCCCCCCACCAATTGGCACGCTCCGTTTTTGTGGGCGGTCGTGGCGCAGTTGCACTCACGTCGGTGCAGTCGCAGTGGCGGCGGAGGAGGCCCAGCCGCGACAGCCCAGTTCGCGGCGGCGCTCCCGCCTCCTCCTCCACCGCCACCTCAGCAGCCCCAACTGCCGCCCGGCCTTCTTTCCTCCCCCTTCCCTCTCTCTCTTTCTCCTTCCTCCCTTCCTTTCCTTCCCCTCTTTCCTCTTTTCTTCCTTTTTTCTTTCCTTCCTCCCTCTCTTTCACCTTCTTTCCTTCCACCCATCCACCCATCCACCCTTTCCTCCTCCCTCCCTCCCTTCTTCTTCCTCCTCTCTTTCTCCCTCCTTCCTTCCACCCACCCACCCACCCACCCATCCACCCTTTTCGTCCTTCCTTTCAACTGTTCTCCCTCTCTCCTTGCCCCTCTTTCACTTTCCTTTCTTTCTTTCCTGCCACCCTTTTATCTTTTCTTCCTTCTCACTTTCCCTCCTCCCTTTCTCCCTCCATCCTTCTTCCCCTCCTTCTTCCCCTCCTTCCTTCCAAGTTTTCTCCTGTTCATATTTGGGCATATTGAGTATTCATGCCAAGTTTGGTCCTGATCCATCTGTGATCAAACATTGTTTGAGTCCACAGTGCTCTCTGGATGGAGGTGAACTACAACTCCACAACTCAAGGTCAATGCCCACCAAAGCCTTCCAGTATTTCCTGTTGGTCATGGGAGTTCTGTGTGCCAAGATTGGTTAATTCCATCATTGGTGGGGTTTAGAATGCTCTTTGATTGTAGGCGAACTACTAATCCCAGCAACTACAAATCCCAAATGTCAAGGTCTATTTTCCCCCAAATCCACCAGTGTTCACATTTGGGCATATTGAGTATAGGGGGTGGTGGAGCCGGGGTAGGGGTGGGGGCGGGGAGGGGGCGGAGCTGGGGAGGGTGGGGGAGGGGAGGGGTGGAGCCAGGGGCGGAGCCAGGGGCGGAGCCGGGGAGGGGGCAGAGCCGGGGCGGGGGCAGACCCTTAGGCCCCCCAGGTGATCAGTGACTGGAATTCAGGCCCCCGGTCCGGTAGAAGTTGGACAGCCCTGACTTAGGACAACTGGACCTTTGCTCAGGTGCATGGGATGCTATGCATACATTCATGCGCCTGGAAGAGTTTGCGCACAGAAAACGGAGATACAGGCGGAGGAAATGCATGGGTGGGAGGACCAATTCTTGAAATATGGAAATGTCTGGGCTCTCTATTTTTTTCTCCCTCCCTCCCTCCCTATCTATCTATCTATCAATCAATTATGGATCTAATTGCATGTGCAAGGGTGATACACCTCCCGCCAGGTAACCAATGAGGCACAAACACAGTTTTTTGGATGAAAATTGGCCACATTTATTGAACACAGGAACAAGGGTTGGTGGCCATGCATGGGTCCTAGATCAGGGATCGGACAGCCCCCAGTTGTCCGAAGACGCTTGCGTGCCTGGGTGCCACTGTCCCAATGCCGGTCAACCGGAACTCTGCCCCCCAGGGAGCCAGGGCGTTATCCCCCCTAACAACCAAGGGGCAATAAGCCAGCCAGACCCAGGGCCCATGCCACACGCCAAACACAGAGTTGCGACATATAACATAATAACATCAACGTCAACATAATGCAAACGATGAAAGAGCAAAACAAAGCAACAAATACAAGTAGGGAGGGTGGGAGGAAACTGCAGATCTGGCCACGCGTGCTAGCAGGGAAGCCCAGGAAGTCTTGAGTAGGCTGCCTGGGCGGAAGTGAGGGCCGGCCGGCTGATGACGAAGGGCAGGGAGGCACCAGCCCAGTCATTGGCCGGCTGGCAGTGGTGGCGGGAAACCTTCCCGCCACCCCAGGGGCTTGTAGGAAGAAGAAGCCCCCTCAGCAATATGACGGTGAGGACATCCACACACCGCAACCCGCTCGGCCGGTGTGTCGGCCAAGCCATTAAAAATAAATGTTTTCAAATTTAGTACACACTTCTATTAATTGCATTGCTTTGGTTTTACAGCGATGATTATACATTATTGCTGAAATTGTGACATTATTATAGGCAGAAGTTTTTGTTACAAGCGAAACACTTTGCTCACTCGAAAGAACCCATTGGCTTCGATTCAAGGGGCCCCTTCTGATTTGAGCCCATCCAAGACAGCCCTCTTTCCTTGGTCCTTGGCTCCTCAGCAGGCGGACTCATTATCCTCCGGCCAAAGCGCCCAGGACTTGGCTGGAGAAGGTTTGGAGAACATTGTATCGTCAAAGACTTTTATGGCTGGAATCACTGGGTTGGTGTAGGTTTTTCGGGCTATTCCTATGAGCTGACCGTGGCAGTCTCTGGTGGTGGAGTGGGTTAAACGGTCTCTTAGATATGGGGGGCCCTGACCTCGGAGGGCCTTGAATGCTAGGGCCAGGGTCTAAACAGCTGCTGGCTGCCCCCACAGTGCCTTCCTTATGGCAATCGGGCCAAAGTAAACGGGTTGGGTTTTTTAAAAGCACTTTATGTTCCCTTGGCTTTGCAGACGTTGCTTAATGCTTGCTGACTTTAGTCCTCTCTCTTCGCAGATTCTATAATTGTATTTATATTATTTAGACTAACTCTCAATGGTGACTTTTGCCATCTCTATCATTGGGGGCCTGGCTTTCCCAAACTACAGTTAAGATGGCTGTGATTGGACAAGCCCACAGCGCCTTCCTTATGACGGTGCCGGCGAAGATGCGCCAAAGGGAATTATTTTTAAAATACTATGTTCTCTTGGCTATACCAAAGTTACTTAATGGTTATACTAACTAACTAACTAACTTTATTTCTTATGAGTCGCCCTCCACCAAAGGTGCTCTGGGCGACTTATTTATTTATTTATTTATTTGACTTATTAGTCGCCCTTTCCCGTGGGCTCAGGGCGACTCACATTCATAAAAGCTGTAAAAACACAGTAAAAACAAATCATCCGTTAAAATTGCAGCAACCAGGCATGCAAACACAGTCTATACATTCATATATCTATGAACCGAATGCTTGGGTCAAAAGGAGGGTCTTGCAGGCCCTGCGGAAGGCTAACAGATCAGTCTGCGCTCGGATTGTGGGGGGAAGGGCACTCCACAGGACCGGCGCAGCGGCACTGAATGCCCTCCTCCGCGTTGTACCCAGGTGGGTAGATTGTCGGCTAGGCACCACCAGGAGGTTCTGGGATTCGGATCGCAGTGGTCGAGGGGGGGCTGTAATGGGAGAGGCGGTCCCTTAGGTACACTGGCCCCAGACCATTCAAGGCCTTAAAGGTCAGAACCAACACCTTGAAGGTGATCCGGTGCTCTATTGGAAGCCAGTGCAGTCTGCACAGGTCAGGCGTGATGTGGCAGCGAGATGGAGGGCCTACCACCAGCCGTGCTGCAGCGTTCTGCACCAGCTTAAGCTTCCGGATCACAATCAAAATAAACAGGTTACATAGTCACCGCTTGTTACTAGCAATCATCGTCTCTTCTGAAGAGCCGTGTCTTGAGTGCCCCTAAAAATGTATGTAGATGGGGAGTGGCTCTTTGGTCTGGCGGGAGGGAGGGAGTCCCACAAGATCGGGGCTGCGATGGAGAAGGATCTCTGTCTTGTGGGCTCCAAAGGGACCTCTCTAGGGCCAGGGACAGAGAGGAGAGTCTCTGGTGGTGGAGTGGCATTAAACGGTCTCTTAGATATGGGGGACCCTGACCTCTGAAAGGCCTTGAATGCCAGGACCAGGGTCTTGTAGAGGACTCTGTGTTCAACCGGCAGCCAATGCCTGCGCTGCAGGGACGGCATTATATGGCACCTCATTGATGTTCTTGTGAGGAGTCTAGCAGCTGCATTTTGCACAATTTGGATCTTGCGCATTGCTGCTCGAGGTAAGCCCACATGCAAAGTATTGCAGTAATCCAGCCTTGCCGTAACTGTGGCATGGATTACCATAGCCAGCGCCTCTGTTGGTAAATAAGGCACCAACTGCCTCGCTTGGCGTAGATGGAAGAAGGCCCTTTGACTCGTGGAGGCCACCTGGGCTCCCATCATCATTTTGGAGTCCAGGATAACGCCGAGACCCTTCACAGTGGGGGATGGGGCCAACGGCTCCCCTTCAAAAGATGGTAATGGACCGACCAATTCTGATGAGCGGCCAGGCCACAAAATTTCAGTTTTTGCTGGATTTACTTTCAATTTATGGGCACGTAGCCATCATGTCACCGCTCCAAGACACCGGGTGAAGTTATCCGGTACTGAGGTTGTTCCAGTTTCTAGTTATAGGAGAAGCTGGGCGTCATTCTGCGTATTGGAAACATTCTGATCCAAATCTCCGGACTAGCTTGGCAAGAGGTCGAACATAGATGTTAAACAGCACTGGCGATAGAATAGTGCCTTGGGGTACTCCACACACACACACACACACACACACATATATATATATATATATATATATAGTGAAAATTAAGCTGACATTTGGAGACATCCGAATGTTACAGAACATTTTGGGGGGAAATTGGCTGTTTCAATTTCTAACCCCCCCCCCCCACACACACACACACACTTTTCTTGCATGTCTCAGAAATCACTTCATATGCACACATTGTAGGGGCCGTTCTCATAACAGGCGCAGGGACATAGAGGAGGGCAGGAGGAGCTGGCATCTGTCCCTAGACCGTCGCCGTTCGGAAAGTAGAGACTGGAGACGCCGGGCCCTAGATCGTCGGGGTTCCAGGCCGAGGGATTAAGAACGGCCCCGTGGGAACTGATCGTCAGTTCTCCGGCCACGTCTGATCTGAAGGGCGTTGAAGCGGAGTGAATCTTGGAGCCTAGTTTGGCTCGCCTTGGACCAAGACCTTGCCTTGTTTCTGATTCGCATTGGTGCGGATCCCTTGCTTCGTTCCGGATTGAATCCGGGAGCCTTGCCAAGCTTTTTAGCCCATTTGCCTTTGGATCTACCTTTTGGAACTTTGCTTGCTTTACTGAACTGCAGCTTCGTGCTGATTGCTCAATTCTATGAACTTTTAAAGAGAATTGCCTTTTTGGATTTGTTTTATTAAATAAACATAGTTAGCCTTTATTACGTCTCCGTGTGTGTGTTAAAGGGGCAGTTCTAAGTCGACTTCATATGCACACATTTAGTGAATTTGATGTGACTTCTGACATTTTGATGCAAAATTATGCACAAGCCTAATAGAAATGTCTCCTAAGGAAATGAAGAAAATGTAAAATGTATGTCTACAAATTTACAAGTTTGTTTTTATTGATTTTATCACGATTTTATATTTTCTTAATGGTTTTATTGTATTCTGATGGTTGATGTGACTGCAAACCGCCCTGAGTCGCGGGCTGAGAGGGGGCGGTATGCAAATATAGCAAATCAATAAATCAATAACTGGAATAAATCAGAAATGATGTTATTTAACTATACAAAGAAAGAAGAAATAGACTTTATAGAACAGAGAAAAATGGGAATTAGAATTAAGAATAAATCAAAATACCTGGGAGGAGTAATAATAACAAAGGACTTAAAAGAAACGGAAGAGGTAAACGTAGTAGCATTGAGAAAAGTAGTCCCAAAAAAAATTAATAGAGAATGAAAATATACATTTATCTTGGTTTGGGAAGATAGCATTAGTAAAAATGAAAATACTTCCGAAGATAAATTTTATATTTAGAATAAATTTTATATTTAGAATAAATTTTATATTTAGATTACAGAAGAAGAGCTAAATAAATAGATGGCAACAAATGATAAATAAATATTGTAATGGTAGTAAAAGAAACATATTAAACAAACAGTTATGGTACCGATCGCAAAAAAGAGGGAGGGGTGGCACTCCCTAATATTAAAAAATATGATGAAGGAAGCCGACTGAGATTGATTATAGTAGAAACGATAAGAAGAGGGTGTGGATTGGCTAAGAAAGGATTGGGAAAAAGTGGAGGAAGAAATCTGAAATGTATTTTTAAAGAGTTTATGAGAAAAGAAACTAGGGAAATTAGAAACCCAATGTTGAGCAATATATTTGTTTGTTTGTTTGTTGGGATTCTAGGCCGCCACCCCCGGAGTGGCTCGGGACGGCTCACAATATAACAGAGACACAGCAAAAACATTAGAAATACTAACATTGAATCATTAAAACATTAACATTAGCATATAGCAACAGTATTTGACTCGACGATTCAAATAGTTGGGCCTAGGTTACAAAGGCCTGCCGGAACAGCCAGGTTTTACAGGCTTTACGAAAAGCCAAGATGTCACAGAGAGACCTGGTCTCCGGCGGTAAGGAATCCCAGAGTGTGGGGGCTATGATGGAAAATAGCTACGGTCATCTCAAGGCTGGATTACTGTAACGCGCTTTACGTTGGCCTTCCTTTGTCGGCGACCCGGAAGCTCAAGCTGGTGCAGAACACTGCCGCCCGGCTCCTGTCTGGAACCCCAGCAGGCCGCCACATCACACCTGTTTTGCAGGATCTGCACTGGCTCCCAATTGAGCACCGGATCTCCTTCAAGGTGTTGGTTCTTAACTGACATCTACTCGCCGGAGGGCGTTCTCCGTTATAGCTCCTACGCTGTGGAACGCCCTCCCGGCTGAACGCGGGCTATAAAGGACCTGCTCCCGTTTAGACGCGCCTGCAAAACTTATTTGTTTAAGCAGGCCTTCGGTGAGTAGGTCCTGCCCATGTTCCGCTTTAGCCGCTGTCCTGGGGTGTCACGCTGTCTAATTTCTGAACTGTACCTGGGGGTTTTGTATTTTGCTGTTTTAACTGTTTAATTGTCTTAGAGGTTTTATCGCATTGCTTGTGTGTAGTTGTACCTTCGGTTCCTGTGAGCCGCCGCGAGCCTCAGGGAGTCGGCGGCATAGAAACCCGAATAATAAATAAATAAATAAATAAAAATGACCTTCTCCTCGTTGAAGTGAGTCAATAGGTTTTTGCACTCGGAATAAGGAGAAGATCCTGGTCTTCTGATCTCAGTGATCTCATGGGACAATACGGGGTAAAGCGGTCCCTCAGGTACACTGGCCCCAGACCATACAAGGCCTTGAAGGTCAAAACCAACACTTTGAAGGTGAGCCGGAATTCAACCAGTAGCCGGTGCAGTTCCTGCAGAATAGGCGTGATGTGATGGCGTTCGGCACCAGCTTAAGCTTTCGGATCACCGACAGAGGTACGCCAATGTAAAGAGTGTTACAGTAGTCTAATCTTGAGATGACTGTTGCTTGGATCACCGAGGCTAGGTCGCAATGGAACAGGTAGGGGGCCAATTTCCGACCCTGGTGGAGATGGAAAAACGCGAGAGAGCCGGGAGTCCAAGTGGACACCAAAGCTTTTTACCGATGACGACAGGCATAAAGCCACATCGTCCAGGGTTGGAAGCTGGAGTTCCCCATCGCCCAGGTGACCTAACCAAAGGATCTCTGTCTTCACTGGATTCACCTTTAACCTACTGGCTCACAGCCATCCAGTAACGGCTTCAAGGCAAAGATGGAAATTATCGGGTACAGAGTTGGGCTGGCCTTCCATCCTCAGAATGAGCTGAGTGTCATCACACCCAAGCCCAAAGCTGTGCACCAGCTGGGCAAGTGGTCGCATGTAGATGTTAAATAATAGGGGGGAGAGACTGGCCCCCTGGGGAACCCCACAGAGACCACCTCGCCCCTCCTCACTCGCTGAGTCCGGTTCCGGAGAAAGGAAGACAGCCAATTCAGAGCCATCCCCCTCACCCCGGCCCCAGCAAGGCGGTGGGTCAAAAGATCGTAATCAACTGTATCAAACGCTGCTGTGAGGTCCAATAACACAAGCAGCGCCGATCCGCCTTGGTCCAGGTGACACCGCAGCTGGTCTGTGATGGAGACCAGAACCGTCTCAGTCCCATGCCCCGAACGGAAGCCGCACTGGAAGGGGTCAAGCCAAGTTACGTCATCTAGGACAGTGTTTCCCAACCTTTTTTGAGCCGCAGCACACTTTTAACATTAAAAAAAATCTGGGGGCACACCACCAACCAAAATGACACAAAATGACACTCTAACACAGTAAAG
This sequence comes from Anolis apletophallus, assembly GCA_030556195.1. Taxonomy (NCBI): domain Eukaryota; kingdom Metazoa; phylum Chordata; class Lepidosauria; order Squamata; family Anolidae; genus Anolis; species Anolis apletophallus. The sequence goes on from JARBWK010000021.1 coordinate 6,684,970, forward strand.
AATGGCTGGGGGATGGTGGCCTGCTGGGAACAGCTGCTGGGAGTGCCGAAGCCAGGGGAGGGGGCAGAGCCAGGCCGTGCCATGCCCCGTCCCTCCCCCGGTCTTCACCTCTCCCAGGAGCTGCTCCAGCCTTGAGGGGGGCAGTGCCAAGCCAGCGGTGCCAGAGCCAGGACAATGGTGGCTTGGCACTGTCCCCTCAAGGCTGGAGCAGCTTCTGGGAGTGCCAAAGCCGGGGAGGGGGCGGAGCCAGGCCCCACCATGCCCCTCCCCCTCCCCCCAGCTTCAGCTCTCCCACAGAGGAGCATGAGCGGTGGATGGGCTTCAGTGGGCGGGGCTCCTTCACGCGGCTTCAGCGAGCGAGGGGCAAGAGTCACGGCGGATTGGAGGCTGGCTGGGAAAACGGCCGAAGGAGGCGGCGCCCTGGCCCCTTTTTTTTCACCGCCCGGCCCTTCCTCTTCCTCCCCTAAGCAGCAGGAGTTCGGCAGGAGGAGGGGGAAAGGAAGGGGGGCAGAGAGCTTTTCTCGTGGCACAGCAGGAGGAATGTCACGGCACACTAGTGTGCCACGGCACACTGGTTGAGAAACACTGATCTAGGAAAGTCTGCAGCTGCTCCATTGCTGCCCTCTCAACCACCTTACCCAGGTACGGTAAATTCGACACTGGGCGGTAGTTGGAAGGGACCGCTGAATCTAATCCCGGCTTCTTCAGCAATGGAGAGACCACAGCCTCTTTTAATCTTTCTGGAAACACTCCTTGCTCAAGGGAGGCATTGATGATATTCAACAGAGGGTCACATAGCCCTTCCAGGCTGTCTTTCACCAGCCAGGAAGGGCACGGATCGAGGGAGCATGTGGTCGGACGAGCCGCAGTAACAATCTTATTGACAGCTTCTGTGTCCAGTGGTTGGAACCGGTCGAAGGTGGGCCCAGCGGAGGGCCACGGAGTCTCAAGTTCACTTACTGTATCAATCGTGGCAGGAGGGTCGCAATCTTGTCTGCAAAGTAGCTCTGAAAAGTTTCGGCAGTAAGGGCCTGATCATCACTTATTGGGATGATAGGGACCATCGTCAAGGACCGAATTATTCTGAATAGTTGTGCCGGGCGTGAGCTTGCGGATGCTATCAAGGAAGCATAGTAAGATTTTTTTTGCTTCCATGGTAGCATGCTCATAAGCCTCCATTATATATATTATTAGAAGCAGTATGGAACAAAAATAGGAAATTGTTAATAGCGGATGGTTCAGTAATAACCCCAATTGTCATGGAAAAGAAATTTCCATATTTTTTTTAAAGTAATGGATAAAAAGTTAAGGGGAAAAAATAGACAAAATAGGGGTTTGGATAAAGGTGCGAATGAAGAAGGAAATGATTATGGAAGAATAATTTAGAGAAATAAAATTAACATGGTTCCATTGTGTACAATTAGAACAATGGTTTAAAAACTGGGTAAAAAATATAATAAAAACAGAAGTAAGCGTAACAAATTTGAACAAATAATACAAAATGGAAGGGCTGTAGAGGAGCATGGAAATTTGAAGGGAATGACTAGTAAAGTATATAAGATAAAAATTGAAATAACTTCACATTTTCTGTGACATGGATTACCGTAGCCAGCGCCTCTGTTGGTAAATAAGGCGCCAACTGCCTTGCTTGGCATAGATGAAAGAAGGCCCTTTGACTCGTGGAGGCAACCTGGGCTTCCATCGTCATTTTGGAGTCCAGGATAACACCGAGGCTCTTCCCAGTGGGGGATGGGGCTAACGGTTCCCCTTCAAAAGGTGGTAATAGATCAACCAATTCTGACGGGCGGCCAGGCCACAAGAATTCAGTTTTTACTGGATTTACTTTCTATTTATGGGCACGTAGCCATCTTGTCACCGCTCCAAGACATTGGGTGAAGTTATCCAGTACTGAGGTTGTTCCAGGTTCTAGTTTTAGGAGAAGTTGGGTGTCATCAGCAAATTGGAAACCTGTGTGTACCCATACTGTCAGCTACTTATTCAGTAACTTAGTGCATGCTTGGTGCATTGCCTATGGTGTTTTGTAGGAGTGCATGCGAGCCATCCACCCCTCCCTTCCTTCCCCCGCCAGATCAGATGCCATCCCGGGTTATATCTGCATGCATCTGATCTGGCAGGGGAAGGAAGGGAGGGGTGGATGACAAGCCAGCTGGCCTAACAAATAATAACGAATTTTCGTTATTAATTACGTTTCAATCACGAGATTTATTTTAAAAAATTCGTAATAATTTCTATAACGACCCAGCAACGGAAATCCCCCCCCCCAGTTTAGAATCAAATTTTGTATGGATCAACCACCCCTACTAACCATATATGTGTATGTGTTTGTGTGCGAGTGTGTGCAACAATGTAATGTATATATTGTGAACTCTATATTGCAAGGCAACTCAAGGAACCTTGAGGTACAGGCTGAGATCGCGTCACGTAAAGCTCTCTCTGCATGTGAATGCGCTCCACAAAATATTATCCCATCGATATGTAGGAATCGTGAACACCAACCAGCCATGAAAGGACAACTCTGGGCTAATCATTCTCAACTTCCTTTGGTGAATTCTCCTTGGGGAGGCCCATGCGTGTTCCCTGGCATCCCACTCCTCCTGACCACCACTGCACATTCATCCAAAGGGATGCCCATCCACACTGACCCTTTCTCCGCATTGCTGGTGAGTCAGCTCCACGGTGGCTCGATGACGCACAGAGGTGATTCGCATTGATGCCAGCCAAGGCCACCTTAGCACAGCCTTTAACCACATTAACCAAAGTTGCAGCTTGACCTGAATGTAGAAGTATTATGGTATCTATCACAGAGTGCAATGTAGCCATTTGGCATGTGCCAAAAATGCGTAAATGTTGGAAATTGTAAAAAAAAACCGGAAGTTTTGTAAGTCAGAAGTGTTTGTGTGGTCAAACATTTTACTTTTTTTAGTTTTGCAAGTCTCAAAGCCAGTTTCATATGCAGTGTAAGGAAGCCAAACCATTAAGCCCGAAAGGCTGCCTGCCTGTCTGGAATGAATGGAGTCTCGGCATCAGGAGCCGTGAAAAGAGGGAGCCGTGCATCTTGGAAGCAGCCCAGCACTCTGGGAAAGGTAGATTGGGAAGGGGAGGGGCCCTTTGCCAAAGCATCCAAAAGACGATATTTCCCAATATGGAGACCGAGTGCGACCCCTTCACCGAGGCACGACGCAGAGCCGATAGGGCTGGGGGATGTTGCCAATGCTGCTCAGGTGGGGCTTGATGTCGATGTCCTGGGGGTCCGTGAGGGGCTTCAGCTTGAAGTTCTGGAGGATGGAGGCCAAGAACAAGAAGAGCTCCATGCGGGCCAGGCCTTCTCCGGCACAGATCCGCTTCCCTGAAAGGAGGACCATAAAGAAAGGGAAGAATAGGAAAGAGAAGTTGTGTCCTAGTTGGACCCCCAGGCTTTTAACCAGGGTCGACGGGCTAACCACCTCACCATCCATTATTGGCAGCTGGAGCTCGCCCCCCAGGACGACCCAGCCACAGGACATCCGTCTTCGACAAGTTCACCTTTAACCTGCTGGCCCGTAGCCACCCAGTCACGGCTTCAAGGCACTTGTGGAAATAATCGGGTACAGAGTCCGGCCGGCCTCCCATCCTCAGCACCAGATGGGTGTCATCAGCATACTGATGACACTCCAGACCAAAACTACGCACCAGTTGGGCCAGTGGACGCATATAGATGTTAAATAATAGAGGAGAGAGGATAGCCCCTTGGGGGACCCCGCAATTAAAGGGGACCCTTTCTGAGACCATCCCTCCCCTCTCCACCCGTTGTCCCCGATCTTGGAGAAAGGAGGCCACCCATTTAAGGATGGACCCCCTCTCTCCCGTCATGGCTAAACAGTGGATCAATAGTGAATGGTCGACTGTGTCAAATGCTGCCGTGAGGTCCAATAACACGAGCAGCACTGACCCACCTTGGTCCAACTGGCAGCGCAGCTGGTCTGTGATAGAGACCAGCACAGTCTCTGTCCCGTGCCCCAAGCGGAAGCCGGACTGGAAGGGATCTAATCCGGCTGAATTGTCCAAGAACCGCTGCAGCTGTCCCGCTGCTGCCCTCTCCATCCCCTTGCCCAGAAACTGTAGGTTCGAAACTGGGCGGTAATTCGAGGGAACCGAGCCATCTAGACTCGGCTTCTTCAGCAGTGGGCTTACCATTGCCTGTATTAAACTCTCTGGAAAAACTCCTTGCTCAAGGGAGCTGTTTACTATATTCAGATAGCGCTGCCTGCCCTTACCCGAATAGACACCCCAAAACGTACCCAAGACTTTCAATGCCATCTCTACCTGCAGAAAAGGGCATGAAGTAGGCGCTCTTCCTGAAGGTCCCGTCCTTGTTCAAGAAATGTTGTGGGTCAAACTCTGTGGGGTTGGGAAACTCCTTGCCATCGTGCAGCACCGAGGTCAGAAGAGGAAACACGGTGGTGTCCTGCAGAGAATAAAGGATCCAGGGAGATGATTGGGTCAGCATTGAAAACTTTACTCTGAGCAAACTCCTCACGATCCTTTGAATTTATTCGCTATATAAGGGCCATGAGGGACCCTACGCATGGCACAAGAGCAATGAGGAACCCTGCACATCCCACCACCATGGGTGATTCAATTGGGGAGGGGGGAGTGGTTGACAATTGTGAGTCCGCTCCAAAATTTCAAAAAATGAAATGCACACCCCGGGACTCCTGGTTTGAGAGCACTATGAGGGAAAGAGACCTACTGTCGGAGCTACTAGGCCGAGCAGCTGAACAGGAGTCAACAGTGTGATGAAGCTACTAAATAACAACACAAGGAACAAGATATATAAAAAATAGTGAATATATATTTATAATAGTGGGTTAAGAGTTAATACACACCAACATAAAGTCACATACTTACAGTATATAAAACGCTGATATAGAGCACGTATGAAGGCGCATTACATATCATATAACAAGTCGCAAATCGTGAAATAAGTCCAGGCGCACTATAGTACTTCAGTACTTCAGAAACTGGCTTTCAGGAGTTCAAGCGGAGGAGAAGGAGAACAAACTGTTAAGGGAAGTGCAATCCCCGGAAATGAGGAAAGTATATGTAGGAGGTATAATACGATGTATTCCCAGACCGCTCCAATAGCGGTGTAAATAAAGCAGCCCCTGTTTGTAATCCAAGCTCCGAAGGTGGCCTAAATAGCCAAGAGCGGAGAACGCCAATGCGTGTTCTGTCTCGGTAGAACCAACTCAATAAGCCAGAACGGGGACCGGAGCCAAAAGAAAGGTGTGTCAGTTGCTCAAAACCAAGAAAACTCCGGGCACACCGCAATGGTTGAGCTGCAGGGCCCGATGTAAATTAAGCCACACCCACAAATGAGGGCATAGACACAGTTCTCCGAGGCACAGGTTGTGTGTTGACTAATCTGAAAGGGTTTAACCTTATTGGGAATGCAAATTTCTTTGCCTCGAAAAACTTGGGAGCAGGACACACAATGCCCACATGGTTTACATCCCGGGCTGATAATGCTCCGGGGAGGGTGGGCTTGAAAAGAAGAATGAACCAACTCATCCTTAAGATTTTTTGTGCGCTTATGGGCGACGATGGGAAATTGTCTAAAGGGTTAACTCTCAGGAAGAACACTCCAATATTTCTTCACTATATCTACAATTTGCTTGGTGTGGGGAGTGAGAGTGACAGGCCATATAATCCTGTTACTAGCGTCTCTAGCTCTGGGTGTAAACAAATTAACGCTATGCTGGTTGTTGGCCCTAGATCTAGCTCTATAAACGACATGCTCAGGATACCCCCTGGCAAGTAACTGGTCAGAAAGTCTAAGAGATGAAGCCTCAAAATGATGGTGTGAGGTAGAATTATGTTTCATAAGTAGAAACTGCGTATATGGCAGACTATTTTTCAGTGGTATAGAATGATAACTACTATAATGTAGAATCGAGTTCTTATCTGTGGGTTTTGAGTAATTACGCACCCCCCAAAGTATTAGTGTTTTTGTATACAGTGGTGTCTAAAAATGGACCTCATTGGAACTGGATGTAAATGAAAATTGAATGGATGGATCCCAAGTGTTTAACCATTGATGGCAATCCTGGATAGGTGTGTCAGGACGTAAGAGGTAAAAACAATCGTCAATGTACCTCACATAATATTTGATACATTTATGAAGGGGCTGGTTCTGTTGCATAAACTGTTTTTCCAGGGCTGCCATATATAAATTGGCGATAGAGGATGCACAAGATGGGCCCATGGATACCCCTTTGACCTGAATGCAAAACTCTGTGTCAAACATGAAGTAATTGTAATCGAATATACAGTACAGTCGATCACCTCTAACAAAAAGTGGGTCGGGGGGAACATACTTTGCGCGCGTGAGTCCAGCACATCTGCCAAAACCGCCCTAGCTTCCTGAAGCGGGATTTGAGTATACAAAGAGTTGACATCTGCGGTAGCCAGAATGTCATGTGGCCCAACCTCTAAAGACTCAATTTTTTGGATAAAATCTACAGTATCTTTGATATAGGATGGAGTGGTACTGTACCGGACTATAGTGCGCCTGGACTTATTTCACGATTTGCGACTTGTTATATGATATGTAATGCGCCTTCATACGTGCTCTATATCAGAGTTTTATATCAGTATGTGACTTTATGTCGGTGTGTCTTAACTCTTAACCCACTATTATGAATATATATTCACCATTTTTGATATATTTTGTTCCTTGTGTTGTTGTTTAGAGTACTTTCTACAGTACATTTCTCTTGTATTGAAGTTACTAAATAGCCAATGTGATTCCAGACTGCACCCAGAGGAATCTACTACCTGGGCAAATCAATTCAAGAAGGATGTAAGCAAACTGGAAAGTGTCCAGAGAAGGTTGGTCAAAATGGCCAAAGATCTGGAAGCCAAGAATCCCTCTGAAGGCTGTGTGGGTTTCGGTTGTGTTTTCCTGTTGAAGGGTGTTGGACTGCACAGTCCTGGGGGTAAAAAAGGGGGCTTGCCTTGGGGATGGTGTATCCTCTGAACACCGTGTCTTTGGCCACTGAATGGGGAAGACTCAACGGGATGAGAGAGATGAACCTCTGGATCTCATGGATGACGGCATCTGTGTAGGGCATCTCTCCGCGGTCAGCCATGCAAGGAGCTCGCGCGCGGCCAACCACCCGGTCAATCTCCTCTTGCACTTTCTCTGCCAGGAGATGAATGAGATTCAATGTCAGGAAACCAACGTGTAGGAAACATCAGAGGAATCCTGTTGTAGTGCATTTGTTTTACCTTCTATCTCTGGGTACTTCTGGAGGATCAGGAGCCCGTATCTGAGGGTGGTGCTGGTGGTTTCAGTTCCTGCCCCAAACAAGTTAATGGTGGACATTAGCAAGTTCTCAATAGTGAACTCGGATGCCTTGTTGTTATTTTCCTGGAGGAATATGAATCAGAAGCATTGGGATTTCATTAAACCATGTACAATAATAGTAAAATACAACAGACACCAAAAATAAAGCGAGATAAGAAATGTCTTTCAATGATGTTGCATCCCCATATTTTTGCAGAATTGCAAACAATTTGATGGAGGAAGAAAAGTGGGGGGCATTTAAGGAAGACAATGTGGACCCCCAAGAAATTTTTCACGTGAGGCTCCTAAAACCACTGCAAAGCCATCTTACTTGAGTCACACCAGGCCTTATTGAACATGCTTTGAGAAAGCTCAATGTGCATTTATGAGGTCTCTTGGGTCTCTACAGCTTCAGATACATGTTCCCTCCTGATTGGTTTATTTCCTATTTTCAAACATGTCTCCCTTGTATGTTTGTTTTTCTGTAAAGATTGTGGAACTCCAAGGGTGTGGAGGTTCAGAACTGCACATCCCCATACCTGTTGTTGTTGAGCCTGAGGCAGAGAGAGAGGAGCCTGTAGATAGAAATGCAAAACGGTCCCCTCGTGAGCAAGAGTCAGATCAGGAGCAGGAAAGGAAGAGATTAAGGCAACTACTTAGCTATTTATCTGGGGATGAAATGTTTCTGGGTTTTTCAGAGGATGATGGGAGTGGGGGTGAAGAGCAGGCAATGGGAGGTTGGGATGAGGGGTCACAGAGAACTGAAGGAGACTCTAGTCAGATAATTTGGGCTGATGTGCAACGGATACGGGATATCTGCTTGGAACCCACCAGCAGTGATTCGTTTGCGGGGTTCATGGGAGAAGGGGAAATGGAAATGGGACTCATGGGGACTGTTGGGGAGAGTTAATTCGCCACAGGAAACATATTGCCTGGCCTGAGAGACAAAGGGCCGCACGGGCGGGGATGCTGGCAGCTGAAAGAGATGGGGAAGGGGCGTTGGTGCAATTAAGCCCCGAGGAGGACTGAATAAAGGGGACTTGCAATTAACCATTGGTTGCAGCTGGCAAGGCGTTGTACTTGCCATCCAGGAGAAGAAAGGATGCGCGTTTTGAGAGAAATGGAAAAATGCATCCTAAAAGATAGCAAAATAGCACCCAACTACTGGCCAGAAATTTTGCATACATGTAATTATTTGAGTAACAGATTGTGGGATGAATGTTTGCAAGACATACCATACCAGAAATTGTATAAAAGAGCTCCAAACTTCAAATATCTCAGAATATTCGGGCAAAAAGCAAATGTTCTTTTATCAGCAAAAGAAAGAACAAGCAAGAAAAGAAAACATAGAGAAATGTGTTTTCTGGGATATGGAAAACGATGTTACAATTTTCTGGACACTCTGAAAACTGTAAAAATGTCTAAAATTGCTTATTTTGAAAAGGTGACAGATTGGCCTAATATACATTCAAATGCAGAGTGTCTGCATGGGTTTCCCAGGTATAAGGAGGGTGGTGAGACATCTAGTATTGTGAATGAGCAACAACAACAGCCAGTTAAGCCAGAGGTTGCATCACCACCAAAGGAGTTGGTTGCATCAGAAAGAAAAGAGAAGGGAACACCCAAAAGAGCAGTAGATGCACAAGAGAAAGAAAGTAGTGAAACACAAACACCTAAGAGTAAAGTAACACCCAAGAAGGTTAAGCAGGAGGTGGTTGAAGAAGGAACTTCAGGAGTTAGTACAGAAAAAACAACACTTAGTATGGTAACAAAGACAGAAAAGAAAGGAAAGAAAAATATGTGTTAGTTCCATATCTAGGAGATCCAGGTAAATTTCATAAAGTCCCATGTGGAGCTGAATTCACTGGCACTGAGGATTGTGTAACAATAGTAGAATAGAAGGAGGTACATTGTGAAGGAAATGTGTACGGTGTGAGATGTGTAGTGTATCCATATTGTGTACAGAGAAATGCAGTAATATCTTAAGGTTAATGATTCTGCAGGAAGTGAATGTGTTTGTGATGAAATCACCAATGTATATGAGATTTAACAGCCTCTGTATATGTGATATATAAGAATACTGTATGTAAAAGCATAAGAATATATTGACTAAGAAATACAATTACAAGTGACACAGGATATTGTATGGTGAACAGAATTGAAAGTAATATGTGTTTAGACATTACATAAATAGTGTGGAATGAGAAATTAACATTTCAGAGGGGAATTGTTGAAATGGATTGATTGTATTGTATTGTAGTTATGAAATGTGAAATGTGACATTGTGTATAGATGTGTATAAGCTGCTGTGCAAGAGGATATGATGCAATGCAATGTTCACTGCTGGTGCAGAAAGAGTTAACCAACAGGATGGACAGTGATGGAAGTTCCTCAGCATTTTGTATAAAAGCTGTGTCATCTGTTCTTGCCTTGTGTTGGAAGATTGTGCTGTTGGTGAGAGGTGGATTGTGTTTTGTGAGTAAAGAGTTGTTTTAACCAGACGACTCAGCGTCCTGATTTATCCAAGTAGCTTCGTAACTTCTGCTTATCACCAAGCCTATGCTGCTGGTATCAACATATATTATTATTATTATTTGATACACAACAAGGTAAGTACACAATAAACAACATACCCTCATGAAGCTGGAATGTTAAATAGCCTCTGTGTGTGTATATGTTGTGTGTCTATGGCATTGAATGTTTGCCATGTATATGTGCACTGTGATCTGCCCCCTGAGGGGGAAAAGGGCGGAATATAAATACTGTAAATAAATAAATAAATAATATACAATATCGTGATGCTGGCTTTTGTATTAGATTATATGTCAGACACTTCCCAAGTGTCTAGAACTGTGTGATGTATCGGTGAATAATGCATGCAGATCCGAGTAGGGTGGCCTTCTGCTGCTGGCAGGTGGTGATATTGTCAGCGCCGATTGTGTTTAAGTGCAGGCCCGTGTCTTGAGGCCCTGCACCCAGTGTGCCGATCCCAATGTTTCCCAAGAACTGTGTTAGTCAGTGACTGGATTTCAGTTTCTGATTTTCCGTAAAGCTTTAGATCATGTACGTTGAGTAAGTGGGAGATTTTTGATGAATTTCTTGCCCTTTGGTAGACCAGGTTTGTTTTCTGTAGAATTACTGACGGTGGGATCATTGCAATGATGAACAACCGTGGTGACAGTGAGTCGCCTTGGAAAATTAATCTCTTGGTGTTAACGGTTCCATAGCTTTCGTTGCCCACAAACAACTCAGTTTTCCCTTGTTTCATTGTATTTTCACTGAACTTATTAATATTTTCACAAACTCCGAAGACATTCAGACATTTGATGATCCAACTATGTGGCAGTGAGTAAAATGCTATTATTATTATTATGTTTATTTATACCCAGCCATTTCTCTCCACAAGGAGGCTTAATGTGGCTCAAAGAACAGCATCATGCAATGATTAAGACTTCTTCATTTACACCTGAAGAAAGAACTGGAAACGGCCCCTTCCCTCCTCTCCTTTAAGAAAATATTAATAACTTACTTATGTACTCAACCATATGGGGAGGGGAGCAGGATTAGCACTTTACTTGAATTTTGACCCAGCTAACGATGACTTACCTCAGCCCAGGAGGCCTATTGCTAATTGTACGACACATTTAAAATGTGTTAATTACCCATGACTATTATTAGAGTAATTAGAGAAATGTGTCCCAATTATTTTATCTTATATATTTAAATTTCACACTTGTTATTTTGAGTTGTATTATAAGTATATCCTGATGTCATCTAGTTCAATGTTTCCCAACCTTTTTTGAGCCGCCGCACACTTTTTACATTTGCAAAATCCTGGGGCACGCCACCAAACAAAATGACACAAAATGACACTCTAACACAGTAATACATATAGCTAATATGTTTTTAAATGTATTTATACACTCAGTGTGAAACCTGGGCCTGTTTCGATGAATACAACATAGATATCCCAGCAGGAATGGCAGAAAGACACACACTTCCCACACGGAACTCCCATAATCAAGAGAAAATGCTATAAGAGTTTGGTGGGCATTGACCTTGGGTTTTGGAGTTGTAGTTCACCTATATCCAGAGAGCACTGTGGACTCAAACAATGTTGGATCAGGACCAAACTTGGCATGAATACTCAATATGCCCAAATATTAACGCAGATGGAGTTCAGGGGAAATAGACCTTGACATTTGGGAGTTGTAGTTGCTGGGATTTATAGTTCCCCTACAATCAAAGAGCATTCTGAACCCCACCAATGATAGAACTGGATCAATACTGGAAGGGTTTGGTGGGCATTGACCTTGAGTTTTGGAGTTGTAGTTCACCGACATCCAGAGAGCCCTGTGGACTCAAACAATGTTGGATCAGGACCAAACTTGGCATGAATACTCAATATGCCCAAATGTGAACACGGATGGAGTGTGGGGAAAATAGACCTTGACATTTGGGAGTTACACTTTCTAGAGGGAGGGGGCTTGAAAGACCAGCAGTCTCCCTCTCACTTAGGTTGCCCCCTCCCTCCCCGCCAGGCTTGAATTGGGGTTGTGGGGAGCAGGAGCCTCACTCAACACCTGCGAGGCTCCTCGGGGGGTCAGCTGTGTGGCCCGGGTGGGCATCTCGGGGCTGACGAAGCAGGCAGGAAGGAAGGTGGTGGGCAGGGAGCCAGAGAGAGGCCGAAAGCAGTTTCGTGCGCACCAGGGGGGAGGGGGAGGGGCAAGGCCGGTGCTGGACTGAACCATCCGGCATTAGACCCAGGGGGGGGGGGGGAAGAAAGAGGAGGTCTCTACTTGGGGAAAGGGAGGTGGGCCTTCCCAATGTATGGAGAGGGAGAGACCAAGTAGACAACAGGTGAAGGGGTGGGTGTTTGTAATTTTGTGCCTTTATCGAGATAGGTTTCTTAGGGTTTTTATACTTCAACGCACTAGACTCTCCCCCCTCCTGGAGGTTCCAATTTCCCACGGCACACCTGATGATCGCTCACGGCACACTAGTGTGCTCCGGCACACTGGTTGGGAAACACTGGTCTAGTTGATTATTTATAACGTGAAGTGTTTTATCCTGTTACGTTCTTTTTAGCATTGAATGTTTGCTGATTTTTGCTGCCCTGAGTCCCTTTTGGGAGATAGGTGGGATAGAAATAACGTTTTGTTATATTATTATTACTACCCAGGGAGCCTCCACTGTGTCGTACAAGCCTCATGTGATAAGATCCCAAAGAGCTGAAGAAGAATGCTGAGCATTTACCCAAACTGTTGCATGTGGACGGGTGACACTCCTCCCGCCAACAAAACCAGAGATGACACGAGATGGAGTAAAAATGGGCCACAACTTTTTTATTGCTTGAGGGTCAGACTCATTTTCCTAGAGGGCCACATCCACCTTATAGTTGCCCTTGAAGGGTCTTTGAATCCATGGATAAAGAATCCATGGCCAACTACATTGTTTTTACAAAGTGTCTGGTGTTCTTTAGTTTTTACCCAGTTTGGGTACCCAGATATTCTTGAACTGTCACCACGACATGAAGGATTATATATATATAAGAGAGAGAGATAAATAGTCATGATGGCTAATGATGAAAAACACAGGAGTCAGAATCCCGCACTGGAGAAGGGCCACATAAAAGGACACAGAGGACTTGATTTGACCCACAAGCCTTGATGGAGATGGGGACCATTGTCCTGGGTGACCCAGAGTCCTCCTGCCTTGAAGGGTCTGTGAGGTAGTTGAAGTCTTACCTGGTCCATTTTGATATAGAAGCAGTCAATGAAGTCCCGAGGGGAGCCGGGGTCCAGGGTCTCCCTGTGGGCTTCCACTTCCTCCAGGACAAACGCTCTGGCTTTATTGAAGTTTTTCCCCACTCTTTGATGAGGTCCAGGGATGAGGTCCATGAAGGATGGGAAAAGGTTGGCCAGCTGAAGGGAAGGAAGAAGGGAGGGATTAAGATGGACATTGACTTCACACCCCAAGGACAACCAGACATGGGAACTGGAGGGATTGAGACCAAGTCCTAGAGTGCATTTCCATGGCAGGATGAATGCAGCTTGGCACACCTTTCACCACCATGACTCAATGCTATGGGATCCTGGGAGTTCTAGTTTAGCCTTCTCTGCCAAAGAAATGCTGGTGCCTCACCTAGAATTCCATAGCACTGGGCCAGGGCAATTAAAGTTATGTCAAACCTCAAACGTCATTAGGTGCACTTTAAACTAGCTCCACCAAGAAGGGGGACAACAGCCTTTTGAACAGTACTTTACCCACAATGTCAGGGAACCGCCAGGAAGCTAAACGGAGGGCTGCACAAACACAATGAGGACCAAGGACCGAAAGCACAATAATCCCAAATAAACAGATCAGAGGAAGATTTCAGGGGCTCACATGTCCTTTTCACTAATGCACAGAGCATGGGAAATAAGTAATAAGTAAGACAAACTCTAACTTTTAGCACAACACCCCAATATGATGTCATAGGCATCACTAAAACCTAGTGGCTATATCAAGGGCTATAACCTCTTTCACAGAAACCGAACAAAGGGGACAGGAGGCGGAGTAGCCTTATATGTCAAAAACTGTTACGCTGCAGAAGAGATGCAAGACAGCAATCCGAGAAACCAGCTTGAAAGCATCTGGATAAGAATCAAGGGAACTGGGACTTAAAAAGATCTCATCATAGGCGTCTACTACAGACCTCCAAGTCAGGATGTAGAACTTGATGAAGTCTTCGGCCAACAGTTGACCAAACAGGCACAAAGTAGAGATATAATAGTCATGGGCGATTTCAACTATCCCAACATTTTCTGGAAAACAAACTCCTTAGTTGCATTAATATATAAATCCCCTACTCCAAATTTCTTCATAACCTCCCATAGGAACTCATGTGCACGTAGTCCAGTTCTTCGGTGGAGATGTACACCTGGAGATACCATAAAAACTAATTTCTGCACAGCACAGGGGTGTATTTGCAACCAGAAGACAAAGGACCTACCTGGCCCCAAGGGGAGTTGAGGATCTCAAAGTTTTCATGCATTAAGGCCATGATGGAGAGAAACTTCTTGTCGTCATAGTCGTAGTGCTTTGCAAAGACAACGGAGCAGATGATGTTGGAAGTAGCACAGTTGAGCAGAAAAGTGGGGTCGAAGGGCTTCTCTGGAAGGACAAGAGGCAACAAGGCTTGGTGCTCTGAGCTTGGCCTAGCTGCGCTCTCAGGCCCCACCTAGTCTCATATCAAGGCATTACACTGTGATAGTACAAGATGAGCTGCCTTGGTGCCCAATCCATCCTGTAGCAGGTTGTCTGCAGCGAATGAAAGCATCCCATGCCTTTCGTTGGTGGTTCCGGCATCTCCATTGATCACCCCTGGCCCAAGACTACAGATGGAAGGATAAGAGCTCCCTTGAGATAAATTAGACTCACCTCTATGCAAGTAGGAACAGGGGATGAGCAACCTCTGAAGGTCTTCTTGGGCAAGGGCCAAGGGAAGCCAAATAGAATGAAGAGAGTGACCCACCTCCCACCTTCTTAATGAAGAAGTGGTATGAGCAGATTGCTTGGAGGACAGGATTCAAATCTTGTCTCTAGAGTCCGTCCAATGCTTAAACTACTAGACCAGACTCAATCTCTAGAAATGTAAATCTCCTCTCTTCTATTCTCTTCTGAAAGGTTTGGTGAAGGAATGTAAGACGTGGCTACATGCCTCCAGTTCTAAAAGGGAGGCGCTTGGCAGTAATGACCTAACGCTCCCAGCGAGGCCGTAACCGGGATTTTGATTCGGGGTATGGTTAGGGTAAATCAATAATAAATAAATAATAAATAAGTGTCTGAGTTCCAAGACTCTCTGTCTTTGGTGCAACACAAGAGCATAAGTCGTTGGTGCTGCACCCAAATGGTGCTGGTTGACTCAAGCTCCCCACCGTTTGTGGCCCGCAGCTGCTCCAGGAGGTACTGGGCTTCTTCTCGGATCCTCTCCTCGATGCTCTTCTTCCCCATCCCAAAGTTGCGGAGGGTGGTCAGGGCAAAGCGCCGGAGCTGCTTCCACGTCTCTCCGTTGCTGAATAAGATCCCTGGGAAGGGAAGAGAAGGACAGAAGAGCATTTAACACCCACATATTAGTGAGGACAAAAGTACCTGCTGTCCTGGAGACTAGGACCCAAGGGAGCCACGAGTTCACGTTATAGGAAAGAAGAAGATTCCACCTCAACGTTAGGAAGAATGTCCTGACTGTGAGAAGAGCTATGACATGAATACTGGGTATGTTCCAAATCCAAGAAGTAGGATGAGTAAAGAAATGGAAGCAAGGAAGTTCACACCCAGCAGCACCTCCAAGTGTAGTGGCGTTGGGTGTCTTCTGCGTAGAGATGGCACCGTACTCCAAAACTCCGGATGACCTCTCCCAGCGGTTTCATGTAGATGTTAAATAGCATGGCGGACAAAATAGATCCTTGCAGGACGCCACAGGTCAAAAGCCAGGGGTCCGAGCAGCAGTCCCCCAGCTTCACCGACTGGGAGAGACCCTCCAAGAAGGACCAGAGCCACAGTAGAACCGTGCCCCCGAGTCCCATCCCCAGAAGGACCATGGTCGATGGTATCGAAAGCCACTGAGATATCTAAGAGAACGAGCAGAGTCACACTCCCCCTGTCCAGTTCCCTGCGGAGATCATCTACCAAGGCGACCAAAGGCGTCCCGGTACTGTGCCCAGGCTGAAAGCCAGACTGCAAATGATCCAAAAAATTGGTGTCATCAAGGAATCCCTGAAGCTGAGAAGCAACCACCCGCTCCTGAACCTTGCCCAGAAAGGGGAGGTTGGAAATTGGTCAGTAATTGTTGCAAATGGTCAGGTCAAGGGAGGTCTCCTTTAAGAAAGGTTTCGGCACCGCCTGCTTAAGGCAGGACAGGAATTTTCCCTGGCCCAACGAAGCATTTATTACCGCAACAAACCATTCCAACAAGCCCCCTCTGGCCAGCTTAACTAGCCAGGAAGGGCAAGGGTCCAGAGAGCATAGTGGTCACTCTCACCGTCCCAAGGATGCCCTCCACGTCATCAGGAAGAACAAGACGGAAAGAAACACAGGTAATTAAATAAAGCATAATTAATTACAGTAAAAACACAATTTAACAAAAACATATATAGTAGACAATTTCACGGCTGTAAACAGTGTAATGTAAACAGTGAATGGTATTAATTGTGGATTAAATTAGACCAGTGTTTTTCAACCTTTTTTGAGCCGTGGGGCATTTTTTACATTTCCAAAATCCTGGGACACACCATCAACCAAAATGACACAAAATGACACTCTAACACAGTCATACATATAGTTAATATGTTCTTAAATGTATTTATACACTCAGTGTGAAACCCGGGTCTGTTTCGATGAACACAACACAGATATCCTGGCAGGAATGGCAGAAAGACACAAACTTCCCACACATAACCAAGAGAAAATGCTGTAAGAGTTTGGTGGGCATTGACCTTGAGTTTTGGAGTTGTCGTTCACCTATATCCAGAGAGCATTGTGGACTCAAACAATGTTGGATCAGGACCAAACTTGGCATGAATACTCAATATACATACCCAAATGTGAACACAGATGGAGTTTGGGGAAAATAGACCTTGACATTTGGGAGTTACGGTTTCTGGGATTGATAGTTAACACACAATCAAAGAGCATCATGAACTCTTGCAACAATGGAATTGAACCAAACTTGGCATATTGAACTCTCATTACCAACAGAAAGTGCTGAAAGGGTTTGCTTGGGAATTGACCTTGAGTTTGGAAGTTGTAGTTCACCTACACTCAGAGAGCACTGTGGACTCAAACAATGTTATATTATGTTGTTTTCTATCCAGAATCGCAATGTTGGAAGGAGGCTCACCACTTCGCCACCATTTTGATCCGAGGGGCAGCGTGAGTGTGTTCAGGAGGGGAGGGGGGAGGGAGGAAGACGTGACCCGTGCGGGCGCTACTGCGCAGACTTGCTCCAGAGCAAAGCGAGGCCAAGCGAGCAGAGCGAGGCTGGGAAGAAGGGAGCCCGAGTGGAGAAAAAAAAGTGTTCAGCAGGAGGGGGGAAGAAAGGGGATTGGAGGTTCCAATTTCCCACGGCACACCTGAGGATCGCTCATGGCACACTGGTTGGGAAACACTGAACTAGACCATAGCAGTCATAAAGCGCCAATTAAGTTGTGCTAGAGCCCCCTTTGCCATAGGTTATGTTAGCCTGGTAACCTTTGTGCATACAGGAAGGAAACATGATAACACCTCCTGGCCTCTATCTGTTTGTTTATTTATTTATTTAATATTTCGATGTGTATACCGCCCTTTCCAATTGGCTCAGGATGGTTTACAGCATATCTAACTATAACATCGGAACAATAAAACAGCAGGTACCAAAGCATTAAAACAGTGTCAAAATTACAACCTAGGGTGACTAAAGGTCAACAGCCTGGCGGAAAAGAGCTGTTTCACAAGCTTCCCGAAAAGCCGTTCCCCCGGGCAAGCCGGCAAGCACTGCAAAATAGTACCTTTTCCCTGAAAGAATTTCTCCACAGATGGCATTCTCCCTCGGGCGGCAAACTCATCTGCTCGGTCAATGAGGGCTTCCTTGACTGCCCCGTAGCCGTGGAGAACCACGACCGGCTTCGCTCCAAAATACAGGGTGAAGATGGGGCCATAGCTCTTGCTGAGCTGCAGAGAGAGAGACAAAGCAGAAGAGGCTTTGAATCATAGAATCGGAGAGTTGGAAGAGACCCCAAGGGCCGGCCAGCCCACCCCTAGATAGTGCAATCCAAGCCACCTTGCCTCTCGTAAAGCTCTGTTGAGGAGGTGGGGGCCCTTGGACTTGCCTTGCAAAGGGTCAGGTCCAAGTGGTTGGTCTTGAGCTGCAGAGCGTTCCCAATGAGGGGCAATGGGGGTGGTCCTGGGGGCATATTCCCCCTTTTGTTGGCCTGGCTCTTCCAGAGGGCAGAAAGGAGAAGGCAGGAGAGGCAGATGACCAGCAGAACGGTGGACGTCCCCAAGGGCTCCATCCCGAAACCTGAAGAGAGCAGTGAGACCGTCTCCCGGCCCAAGGAGGAAGGGGATCGTGTGCTATCCTGCTCGCAATTCAAAATTTGCAAAACCTGGTCTTTGCACTTACCTGGGAAAAAAAGCCTGCGTTAATCATTAAGCCGCCCAGTTCATCTCTGACCTGCGTTCTCTTTGGCATTGATCCCTAAGGGTGGTAAACAAAGCCTTGCTGCTCCCTTGCCAAGGTCAGGGGAGGGAGGACCCTGCTGTCTGGACATGGCAAAGCTACCCAGGGGCCCCGTGGCCCTCAAAACTCTTTCACTTAGGGCAGCTGGACCTTTGTTCAGGCACATGGGATGCTATGCATACATTCATGTGCCTGGAAGAGGGTACGCACAGAAACCGGAGATACAGGAGGAGAAAATGCATGGGTGGGAGGACTTCTTGAAATATGGAAATGTCTGGGCTCTCTCTTTTCTCTCCCTCCCTATCTATCTAATCCAGTGTTTCCCACCCAGTGTGATGCGACACACTGGTGTGACGCGAGAGATCATCAGGTGTGCCGTGGGAAATGGGAACCTCTTGAGTCTTGAATAAGCCACGCCCCTTTATTCCCCACGGGCCAATCCCATCGCAGTGGCCTTGAACTCCCGCCTGGCAACTAGATGGTGGCGGAGGTGGCGGGACCGGAAGGGCCTTCCCTGAGGGGACGCCAGTGGAGCGGAAGTGCCTCGTCTGAGGCGATGCGGAGGCAGGTGTGCCTGGCGGTGCTGGTCTTGGCAGCGGGCCTGGCCCTGGCCGCAGGCCCAGATCATGTCCTTTGGGCACCCTAGGCCAAAGGCTCTCCCAGCTGCCCCTGGCTCCGCCCCCACCCACCCTCGGCTCTGCCCCCACCCACCCTCAACTCCGCCCACCCTTGGCTCCACCCCCGCCCGCCCTCGGCTCCGCCCCTGTCTGCCCTTGGCTCTGCCCCCGCTCCGCCTCTTCCTTCTCACCGGCGCGAGGAGGAGGAAGGAAAGCCCCACCCCCGGAGCCAATGCTCAGCAGTGGCCCCAAGGGCGGGGCCTCCCCACTGCTCCTCCCTCCCTCCTAAAGCCGTCACGATCATGCCGGCCTGAAAAGGGTGATTTTGGCCACTTCTGAGGCCAGCATGATGACGGCTTTAGGAGGGAGGGAGGAGCTGCGGGAGCAGAGCAAGGGGGGGTGGCCACCGCCGCGTGCATGCGCACTTTATTTGGGATTTTTTAAAAAATTAAAAATTAATTTTAAATTTTTTTAAAAAAAATTAATTTGGGGGGTCCAGATCGGCCGCCCCCCCATGCCATGGCCTAGGGTGGCCTTATGGGTAATCCAGGCCTGGCTGGCCGGCGGCGGCGCCTCCGCCTTCACGGGCTTCTTCTCCTACCCACAGCTCTACTGCCTCTTCGCCCACTGCTGCCATGACGTGGGGAACAATGGGGCCCGCCTCCGGGCAGGTACGCGAGCGGCCTACTGGGCCTCAGAGACTGTGACGTGACGTGGAAGGAGCCTCATGGGCTATATTATTATCATCATTATGAACTATGTATTAACATAATATTATTTTCCCTTAGTATATGCTGTTATATTATTATATTATCAGTATTTGTCATAGTCATGGTATATATCGTTATTGACTATGAGAGTAATGATAACAGTCAGGATTAACTCCTGTGCTTTACTGATAATATATTGTATGTACCTATAATATTTATATTATTATAATGTAATACAAGGTAACTTAAAAATAATACAATATTGAAATTAGATAGTTTATATTACTTGTAATAGTACTAATAATATTAGAGTATAATGGTCTAGTACAGTGTTTCTCAACCTGGGGGTCGGGACCCCTGGAGGGGTCACGAGGGGGTGTCAGAGGGGTCGCCAAAGATCACCACAAAACACAGCATTTTCTGTTGATCATGGCGTGTGTGTGTGGGAAGTTTGACCCAATCCTATCATTGGTGGGGTGCAAGGGGCTCTTTGATTGTAGGTGAACTATAAATCCCAGCAACTACAACTCCCAAATGTCAAGTCTATTTCCCCCAAACTCCACCAGTGTTCACATTTGGGCATATTGATATTCATGCCAAGTTTAATCCAGATCCATCATTGTTTTGAGTTGACAGTGCTCTTGGGGTGTAGGTGAACTACAACTCCAAAACTTAACGTCAACGCCCACCAAGTATTTTCTGTTGGTCATGGGAGTTCTGTGCCCCAAGTTTGGTTCAATTCCTCCATTGGTGGGGTTCAGAATGCTCTTTGATTGTAGGTGAACTATAAATCCCACCAACTACAACTCCCAAATGACAATTTCTCCCTCCAATCCCACCAGTATTCAAATTTGGGCATATTGGGTATATGTGCCAAATTTGGTCCAGTGAATGAAAATACATCCTGCATCTCAGATATTTACATTCCGCTTCATAACAATAGCAAAATCACAGTTGTGAAGTAGCATTGAAATAATTATATGATTGGGGGTCACTACAACATGAGGAACTGTATTAAGGGGTCACAGCATTAGGGAGGTTGAGAACCACTGGTCTAGTACAATATAGTTAGAGTGTCGTTTTGTTTTGGTTGGTGGTGTGCCCCAGGATTTTGTAAATGTAAAAAAATGTGCTGTGGCTCAAAAAAGGTTGAAAAACACTGATCTAAACTATCCATCTATCTATGGCTCTAATAAAAATAATTGTTTTCAAATTTAGTTCACGCTTCTATTAATTGCATTGCTTTGGTTGTACAGTGATGATTGTACACTATTGATTATACACTATTGACATTATTATAGGCAGAAGTTTTTGTTATAAGCGAAACACTTTGCTCACTCGAAAGAACCCATTGGCTTCGATTCAAGGGGCCCCTTCTGATTTGAGTCCATCCAAGACAGCACTCTTTCCTTGGTCCTCGGTTCCTTAGCAGACGGACTCATTATCCTTCGGCCAAAGCGCCCAGGACTCGGCTGGAGAAGGTTTGGAGAAGGTTGTCTTGCCAAAGACTTTTATGGCTGGAATCATTGGGTTGTTGTAGGTTTTTCAGGCTATATGGACATGTTCTGGAACCCGGAAAAACCTACACCAACCCAGCTTCCCCCTCCCCTGCCGTTTTGCTCCCTGCCTTTCCTCGCCTTTCACGGGCTCCCCCTCTTCCTTTCCATTCCTCCGTTCCTCCCTCCCTTCTCTTCCGGCTCTTCCCCTGGTCTCTGAATCTTTCTTCTTGTCCTCCGTTGATCCTTCCTTCCAGCTTTAAAAGGAGAGTCTCTTTCTCTACCTGGTCGCTCTCTCATCTTGCTTTTCCTTCCTCCCTCTGGTTGTTGATCACGGCACCCCCACCCAAATAAAAAGAGACGTATGGTTTGCCAAGGGCAAGCGGCTGAAAAGGAAATACAATGGCGGCACCCTTCCCTTGACATGATGTTCCCCCACGGACCAGCAGCAGGTCGTACTCCCTAGAAGTCAAATTTACCCATTTTTCACTGTCAGTCTTGTCCATCAGTGTCCGTAAGTTCCATGTTCCAAAGAAGATTTTTCTTTTTTGGCCGCAGGTGGCAACCCCTCTGGACGCCGGGTCTGAGCTCCATTGTTGGTGGCGCTCAGAATGCTCCTTGATTGACCCAACTCTATAATCCAGGGGTGCCCACACTGTTTCAGCATGCGAGCTACTTATAATAAAAACAAGTCAGAAAGATCTACCGAGAGAGAAGCAGGGCGGAGCCGGGGAGGGGGCATGGCTTGGCGTGGCTTGGCTCCGCCCCCTCCCCAGTCTGACTTGAGGTCTACCACAGCTTCTGCAGGGTAGAGGAGGGTACTACCAAGCCAGTGGTGGCATAGCTAGCCACCACTGTCTTGGCAGTACCCTCCTCTACCCTGCAGAAGACGTGGTAGCGCCGAAACTGGGGGAGGGGGCGGGGCTTCGTGCGGCATGGCTCCGCCCCCTCTAGAAGCGCCGCATCAGGCTGGGATTGACTCCAGATGACCTCGGGATCGACAAGTAGATCGCGATCTACCTAATGAGCACCCCTGCTATAATCTATGCTCATCCAGATCAGCACATGTTCCCAGGGAGTCGGGTCTCCTTAAACATGTGCCAGCCAGGACCCAGCTCAGATCTCATGGAGTTGGGTCCAACCAAAAGCCTCTCTCGTGGAACCCAGGAATCTTTAACTGGCGCCCAGTCCCGACTTTGCCCCAATGGCATGAAGCCAACCGTGGCTCTTTAATTGGCACTAGTCTGCACCAGTTCCTGTCTCGCGGACCCTGGCCATGGTGTGAGGTCTCCCTAGGGAAAGTAACCAAAATGAGACATAGATCCTTATGATGCTACAATGTACCTTCCTCCATGAAAGGGTCAGGCAAGACCTGAGAAGAACGGCACTGCTTCATTTTGGAGAGGAGGCTGGAAGATTTCCCCTTGTATTTTGGGCTACGCTCGTTGCTCTTCTTGCTCTTTCTCTCTCACTATCCCCCACCCCACCCCCAACCCTAACCCACTCTTTCTACTTCTCCTGTGTTGATCCTTCCAGCTTCCAAAGAGGTGTCCTTCCCTCTGATTCTCTCTCTATTTGCTTTCCCTTCTTTCCTTCCTTCTTGTATTTAGTTTTTCACTCCTTAGCAGGTTGGCACTCCCCAGTTTGCAGCAAAGGACTCAACTGGGGCTAAAGGTTGGGGAGACATGGGGGGGAACATAGAAGAAGAAGAAGAAGGCTAAGGAAGGAGAGTTGAGAAAAATTGAGAAAGGAATCCCGGAGGGAGGTATTGCGAGGAAGATGCGGCATTGAGTAAGAGGGTATCTTGGGCTACGTTGGATGCTAAAGAGGGGGGGCATGGGGGGAAACAGAGAAGATGATTATGATGAAAAAGAAGGCCAGGAAATGAGAGGAGAGAAAAATTGAGAAAGAGATCCCGGAGAGAAGTATTGCAGGGAAGATTGAGGCATTGAGTAAGAGGGCATTTTGGGCTATGTTGCATGCTAAACCGGGGAGACATGGGGGAAAATAGAGAAGATGATGACGAAGAAGAAGTCCAGGAAATGAGAGAAAAGAAAAATTGAGAAAGAGAGCCTGAAGGGAGGTATTGCAGGGAAGATGAGGCATTGAGTAAGGGGGATGAAGGCAAACAGGATCTCACCACATAAAGGGAATGAGGGGCAGAGGAAGGGGAGAGAAGGAGGGAGAAAGCTGTTGCCTTTCCATGGTCAAGGTAAGCCTTACCAGCAGGGAGGAGGGGGTCTTTCTTTGGGTGAGGGGTGTCAGGGATTTCTGAGGTGCACGATTGGGTTGGGCAGGCCAGGTGTGGTACCACATGCACTTCATGCCCCCATGCCCTGCCTGTGTGCATCTCTACATGCCCCCCCCCCCCCCCCAAGACACCTTCTCACACTCTCTCAAGTTCATGTTCCGTGCACCTGGCAAACGTTGGTGCCCTTCCAGACTTGCCATATCACTTGTTCATAATGTCCCTAAATCTGAGCATCTTTAATGTGTTTCAGTGATCATGGCTGCTCTTTTTGCAAGAGATTAACCTTCCTGCTCAGTCTTCGGAAATGGGGATCGGAGTGGTTGCATAGTTGCACCAAAAGACAATAACGCGAGCAAAATGGAGAGCAAGGAACAGACACACAATTGTGCATAACTAGATTATAAAACAGATGGGGATTATTTAAACATTTGCCTAAATTATTCAGAGAAAAAAGAATGGGAAAATGAATGTTGACTATCCCTTTCTTTACAGTGGAGCAAAGTGACTCTAAACCTTGGATTTGGGAGAATTCTTGCTTCTGTACACAAAGATGGAGCCCCTGGGGATGTACACTGCTTTCCTGGTCATCTGGATATCCTTCCTGCTTCTTTCTGCCATCTGGAATAACAAGATGTACAGAAAAGGGAAAATGCCCCCCGGCCCCACTCCGCTGCCCCTCATTGGGAATGTTCTGCAGCTGAAGGGCAAACCCTGGGAGCAGGCGTTCTCCAAGGTCAGTGGAAGAAGCAGGACAAAACGCCTAAGATGTGCCAGGGCTTTGACGGGGGCGCTTCCATGATGACTTGAGCTTTTTCTCTGGGGGAAGAGCGTGTTGGTGATGACAAGGTTGTGTTCCACACCTTTGGTGAGAAGTAGGATGCCATTCGAGTTGCTGTTTCCAACCCCGTCTTTTCCTAGGGTCCCACGCCACAGGTTGAAGTCTCACCCGATTCTTGTGTTAACGTCCCCCAGGAGAATGATTTTGTCCTCCTTCCTTAGATATCTCTGATAGGACGGTGTCCAGCTGACATTAAACATTTTCCTTGATTTCTTCATCAGCATCTAGTGTTGGTGCATAGGCACTTATGACGGCTACCTTTTGGTTTTTGGCAAGGTTAATTCGGAAGGTTGAGAGTAGTTCGTTAATGCCAACGTGTGCTTCGGTCAGATGCTTCACTGGGTCATCTCTACAAGCAAAGCCAACTCCATGTATTCTTTGTTCTTCTTCAGGCAGCCCCTTCCAGAGGAAGGTGTAGCCTCCTTTTTCCCCTCCAGCTGCCCCTCTCCTGCTCTCCGAGTCTCCTGAAGTGCGACTATGTCGATGTTAAACTGTCCCAGCTCCCTTGCAATGATGGCAGTCCTGCATTCAGGGCATTCACTGTCAGTCTTGTCCATCAGTGTCCGAAAGTTCCATGTTCCAAAGTGGATTTTTATTTTTTGGCCGAAAGGGGTGACCCCTCTGTACGCGGCAGTCCAGTCAAGGATAAAAGGAGCAGACTATGTTTAGGGCACCTTTTCTAGCCCCTTCATTACTCTGCAGTTTTTTCTGTTGGTCATGGGAGTCCTTTATGCCAAATTTGGTTCAATTGCATTGTTGGTGGAGCTCAGAATGCTCTTTGATTGAAGGAAAACTATAAATCCATGCAACTGCAACTCCCAAATATCAGGGTCTATTTTTCCCAAACTCCACCAGTGTTCAAATTTGGGCATAATGACTATTTGTGCCAAGTTCGGTCCAGATCCCCTAGTTGTTTGGGTTCACAGTGCTCTCCGGATGTCGGTGAATTGCATCTCCTGTGGCGTCCCACCAGGGCCAAAAAAAAGGGTCCCCAAAGAAATACAGTCTCTATTGAAGGGCTGGCCCTTCCTATTACTGAATTCCTTGGTTTGAGAGCGTTGGAAGACTATATGTGAACGAAGGTGCTTTGTCTGAGCCTTAGCTCCAGATTTCTGCCTGGCTTCGTCCATGTACTCTCCTGGAATGATCAAAGAGAGGAAGTCCTGTCCCTCAGATGACCTCAAAAAGGGGAGGAGTTCAGGGTGGTGATGCCAGGTTGGCACCAAGGCACAACTCCTCCCATCACAGTCCACATGGCTGAGGACAAAGACCTTGCAGGTGAAGGCAAACAGGTACATAATACAGATATAACAGGTACATAATACTGGGCACGCCTTCCTAAATTCTTGCTCGATAACAAAACCATTTGGCACAGGGGCCTTTCCAGATTTCATCTCGCCTCCATTTATTTATTTATTTATTTATTTATTTATTTATTTATTATTCGGTTTTATATTCCACTCCTCCCAGCATGCTCGGGGCAGATCACAGATACAGGCATACAATAAAAGCATACGATAAAACATACAATAAAAACACAGTACATAACCATGATGGTACAGGTCTACGATTCTTTGACTGAAGCGAGACGGACCAATTGCATTTGGATTTAACCAAACGCTAGCCTCCATCTCACCTATAGACTTCTTACAGCATGATGCATTCCTTTCCAATTTTGGTCACATGACCTCCTAACAGTATGTCTCTTTCTTTGTTTTTCTCCAGATTAGTGAGAAATATGGACCTGTGTTTACACTGTATTTGGGGACGGAGCCTGTTGTGGTGCTGCATGGCTATGAGGCCATCAAAGAAGCATTGATTGACAATGGCAACGACTTTTCTGGTAGGCCAGAAATACCATTGGCAGAAAAAATCCGTAAAGGAAGAGGTATGCAATTCTGATTTATTTATTGCAGGTTGGAGCAGGGTCAAAATCCCCTCTTAGGCCGCTTCCACCCAGCTGAGTAAAATCCCCCATTTTCTGCTTTGAACTGGAATATATGGCTGTGTGGACCCAGATAACCCAGCTACCCCCTTGAATGCTTGCCTGCTTTTATGACACACGACCACATAACTTCAACTTAGCAAAAAGTAATACTATTACTTACTTTAGTCCTCTTTGCAAATTCAAGCATTTTATTTACTATCATTACTGACTCTAAACAGGTGCCGGTGAAGATGCGCCAAAGGGAATGATTTTTAAAATACTTTATGTTCTCTTGACGGTACCAAAGTTACTTAATGGTTATAGTGAAAATTAAGCTGACACTTGGAGACATCCAAATGTTACAGAACATTTTGGGGGGAAATTGGGTGTTTCAATTTCTCACTCTTGCCCCTCCCCCCCCCCCACACCTTTCTTGCATGTCTCAGAAGTCACTTCATATGCACAAATTTAATGCATTTGATGTGACTTCTGAAATTTGGATACAAAATTATGCACAAGCCTAATAGAAATGTCTCCTCAGGAAATGAAGAAAATGTAAAATGTATGTTCAGTCCTTATGAACATATGAAGCATTGCACACAACCTTTATGAAATGGATGTAATGGGCTCTTCACCAAACGTCTGTGTTTCTCCCAAAGGGGAGCGTGTTAGAGTTCATTTCTTAAGCAACAAGTAGTAAGTGAGGCAAGGATCCAGACAGCAGGGAGTGAGAGCCAAAACACCTGCTAAGTACATTGTGTGGTTGCAGCCAGGGTGGGGCAGCTGCGAGAGGAATAAGGGAGCAGAACTACAAATTGCTGTGGGTTGTTGGATTGGGGTGTTGGACAAGTGAGGCGATGGGCGGTGCATTTGAAGGAGTTGGAGGAGTTTGGTGGAAGGAGTTTGGAGTTCTACAAGGTTTGTGCATCAAACAGAACAATTGGACTTTGTATGTCTATATCTTCTTTTCTATAAACTCTGTGTCAGTGGCTGGCTACAGCCACTTTCAATGATTACACAGAAACACTTTACTGCAACATGCTACCCCAAGAAAGCTGAGAACACCCGATCAGTCGTTCCCTCCCCTTTATATACAATAGGCATGAGAAAAAGGTTATGAAAATTAAATGAAATCGGAATTGTATGTAATGGGACTTTCAAGTTTATACGCATCGCAGTGGCGATCCCGGAAGTGGACTTTCTTTTCCGCACTTCCTGGGCCCAATTTTTCGTTAGATTTGTAAATATTTCGGATGCCCCCCAACAGGAAAAAATTCCAAAATAGCTTTCCAGGTATTACTCACAGTCAGATCGGGGCCTTTCCATGCTCGGAGCCTAATTAGAGTGAAAGGCCTTCCTCCAGGAAGTGAAAAAGGAGCCGGAAACCATAGACAACCAGATTGGGACTCCTAGAGGGGCCTGGAGGACTGAGGAAAAAAGCGGTTTAAACCCCAGGAAGGGGGTTTAGATAGAAAGACAGAGCAGAAGGACATAAGAACTGCTGAGAGAAGGGGAGCAGGGAGTGAAAACAGCACGGAGAGGAGAAGGAAGAGTTCAGAATCAAGAAAAGCCATAGAGTTCCAACGGAGATCCTAGAGTGGTATGGTAAAACTGATAGGGGGAAAGCTGGAGTGAGGGAGTAAGAAGAACTCTACAGATTAGCAAGTCCTAGACCACAGGTGGGCAACTATTTTATTTAATAATATTAATAATAATATATGAATCCATTATATCTCCCTGCAAGCAGGCCCAGTCATTTTATTATAATATTAATAATAATATATGAATCCATTCTATCTCCCTGCAAGCAGGCCCAGGCATTTTATAATAATATTAATAATAATAATATATGAATCCATTATATCTCCCTGCAAGCACGCCCAGGCATTTTATAATAATAATAATAATAATAATAATATATGAATCCATTATATCTCCCTGCAAGCACGCCCAGGCATTTTATAATAATAATAATAATAATAATATATGAATCCATTATATCTCCCTGCAAGCAGGCCCAGGAATTTTATTATAATAATAATAATAATAATATATGAATCCATTATATCTCCCTGCAAGCAGGCCCAGGCATTTTATAATAATAATAATAATATATGAATCCATTATATCTCCCTGCAAGCATGCCCAGGCATTTTATTATAATAATAATAATAATAATATATGAATCCATTATATCTCCCTGCAAGCAGGCCCAGGCATTTTATAATAATAATAATAATAATATATGAATCCATTATATCTCCCTGCAAGCATGCCCAGGCATTTTATAATAATAATAATAATAAATGAATCCATTTTATCTCCCTGCAAGCACGCCCAGGCATTTTATAATAATAATAATAATAATATATGAATCCATTATATCTCCCTGCAAGCACGCCTAGGCATTTTTTAATAATAATAATATATAATTAGGTCCCAGTGAGGCATTTTACAATAATTGCACTCCAGAGAAGGGAAATGTTGCCCCTTGATTTGCCTGTGCTTAAAACAGTGTCAGTCCTGTTTCCTGCTTTGCCTACTTTAGAACTAATTAAGAATTTTGTTAGTAATTACGTTACATTTTAGAACTTTTTGGAAATTTTTTTGTAAGTCTTTCTATTACTAATCACAAAAAAATCCCCCCCCCCCATTTGATTTTTGAATCCCGATTTTTGGGTTCTAAACCAAGCCTAATATACAAGTCTCCCCAACTGCTTTCTGGATTCAAGCACTTTTCCCGCTCCCCCCGTTCCCGCGTTCTTCTTCCCACTCAGGCAGCGAGCCGTTGGTTCCAACGCCGCTCTCTGCTGATGGCTTATCTGGTGTTATTAAGGTAACAGGGAAGATACCAGTTCAAATGCAAAACAAAAACAACAAGAGCAGTCAAGTTTCTCAGTGGAACTTATTTTAAATATAATCAAATAAGTTCATACATTGCTCTTATAACCAACTTTCTGTTATCAGGATATTGTTTACATTAGATACCTCTCGATAAGATGCCATAAACTATACTATATTATATACCGGTGCCTGGAGGACAAGCTAGATAATATTTATTTATTTATACTTCAAACTTGTATACCGCCACTCCCCGAAGGCTCGGAGCGGTTTACAGAAGTTTGATTGCCCAATGGCACATCGAGACAACATATACAAATGGACAGGGGAAGAACAAGAGGGTGGGGGAGGGGGAGGGGGGAAGGAAGGTGTCAGCGACGATGCCTCCTAGGGTCCCGCTCTGCCATCAAACGGAGGCAGGCAGGGGTGTCCCAGAGAAAGCACCGGTACAGAAGCATCCGTGGGGACCAGCGGACGCGGGCACCCACATGGGGGTCTACGCCAAGAGCCCTGGTCCTGCCGCGAATTGTCCCTTGAGACTTTTAAGGAAGTCTGATGGGGCCCTTGGAGCTTCGACTGCTTATAGCAGGAGCTCCAGAATGTCCTGGTGGGGAACACCTTCAGGGCCAGCGCCGCTCTCGGCGCTGATCGTCCTTCTCTGGTCCGGTCGCTACGGGAGCCGGTTCCGGTTCCGGAGGCCCTTCGATCGGAAGCTGGTCTAGGCCTCCAATCCGCGGCCTGGGTGAGAGTTCGAGCGCCGCCCTTCCACTTCCGGTGGCGCCTCCTCCTCTTCCGGGAGACTCGATGGTCCCTAGTCGGGGCGGTGCCAGGGAAGGAGTCCTCCGGGGACGGGACCTCCGGCTGCAGGCTGCTTCCGGGTTGCGGACTGCTTCCGGGTTGTGGATCTTCTTGGGGCCTCAGCACATGTGCTGGCTGGGCGTCTCCAAGGTCGACCGCCATGATGGACCTTGCCTCCTCAAGGATACTCCCCCAACTCTTCCCGGGGCGACGTCGACGACGGTAAGCCTCTGGGGGTGGGGCCAACACAGCCGAGACATCCAGTTCGGCGAGCACCGGGCCCATCAGCGTCAAGGAGCCCTCCGGGTTCAGCGGCTGGTGTGCGGTGCCTCCGGATGCCTCAGGCGGCTCTTCCAGAGGGGGTGGGTGGCCGGCCTGGTGGTCAGTTTGGGCCACAACCCGCAGTGTCGACTTGGGGGCGTCGGCCTCCATGGCCGCCAGTACCTCTTCCACATCGGGGTTGGTCTTCCTCCCGGTCTCTCGGGACAACCCTAGGGCCTCACTGGGAGGGGAGATTGAAGAGGGCTCTTCTACCGGGGGAGGCCTCTCTTGGACCATCACCGTATCCCGAGTGGGAAAGTCCCAGGATTGGTCCCATAGGAAGTCCTGGTCAATGGCGGGGGCTCGTGGAGGGTCATCTAGGCCGGGGGGGTCCTGCTTCAGGATTGGGAGCTGCATTAGGGGGGTCCCCATGCACTCTAGCAGTCCGCCGTATTTGGCCCCGAAGGCATTGAACTGGTCCATAAGCTTGGTGTACTCTTCCAGCAGCTCGGCGTACACCCGGGGATCGAGCTGGTCAGCGGGAGGACCCTGGGCCGCTTGCCGCGATCTCCGTGGGGAGCTGCTTCTTTGGGGGGGGGCTCAGGGGCCAAGGGCTTCCAGCCCGCTGGATGTTCCACCTTCGATGGGGTCTGTAGGGACGCTCTTCTACCTAACGATCCTCTCCCGAACATCCTCAGGAAGCGAGCACCGGAGGCCGTCACGGGTCGGACGACCCATCCATCCTTGGCCCTTCTGGGCGTCCGTGGCGGCCCGGCTATCTTTCCCAGCCAGACTTGGCTGCCCGGAGTCTGTGGGTCTCCCAGGACGACCCCCTGGGATTGGCGATCAATCGCCATCCCCCCAGAGGGGGAATGGCGAGACCAGCCGGTCCTGTCCAAGAAATTGGTTAGGCTCTGCTGGAGCTCACCCAGCATATATTGGAGCTCAATATATCCAAACAGAAAACACAATTCCCCAGTTCATAGAAATGATAGAGTCTCTAATATTCCCAGTCCATAAAGCCGTGTTTCACGGTGTTTCTTTTGTGTAACAATAGTCTATCCAGCCATATCTTTGGCAAATGTAAGTCCATAAAGCCATATTTTTCAGCGTCTTTGGCATATCCAAACAAAGGTGCTCTCCGTAGAGAATTTTATATCCACAACATAGGGTACAAGAATCCTCAGTGAGCAGTAAATGCAACTCACAGTGACCGGTGCTGTTAAGTGGTTGTAAAGAGGCAATCAAGACGCCCACACAAATCTGGGATATCGGGTCAATGGGCAACTGTTGTATGGCCACCCCGTTTGGCGTTAGCTTTCTCAAGACCCGTCCGTTGTAACAGCGGCGCCCACAATAATCTATACAATATAATATACACAATTAAGTAATTCATTATAGAAGTCAAGGTAACTCTCAAGAACAAAGGTAGCAGAGTAGTAGGACTTGCATAATTATCTGGTGTTATGTCTGTCAAGGACTGGGAGATTGGGCACCAATTCCGTGGTTCCAAATCTCGGCTCCTGACACTCTGCAAAAGACAAATCACTGACTTTGTTCCTTAGTCAAAGGCAAACTGTGAATGTCTACATTCATCTTCATCGTGACAGAACATACATTTGTATGCCTATTGTTGTTAAGAAATAACGTAACAGAAAGCCCTCCTGAGATTATGAGATTTAAGAGTCCTTTGGTGGCATATAGATGCCTGTTTGGACCGTGGTTCCTGAGTTGGGAATCTAAGTGACTGGAAAGTGATAAAAGAGACCTCCGTAGGCAAAGAAATAGCTGAAATACAGAAAATGACCCTCAATCCCTCAGTCTAAAGCGATAACAATGACGATCCATGCGTATATTTGCCCTCACCTTGACCCTGCCTACCCTCCCATCATGCTCTAAGCTTCCTTCATCTGTTGCAGGAATAGTATTCAGCAAAGGGGAGAGCTGGCGGCAGATCCGGCGTTTTACCTTGACCACCCTCCGCCAGTTTGGGATGGGCAAGAAGAGTCTTGAGGAGTTTATCCAGGAGGAAGCTCAGTATCTCCTGGAACAATTCCATGGCACCAAGGGTAAGCAGACTCTGTTGCCCACCCACACCCCCACTGGCTTATTCTTGGGACTTTCCAGGAAATTCCTCCTGGCATGTTTTGTCGAAAGGCCCCTCATTCAAACTCTTGCATGCACCTTAGTTGTATAGATCTTCTAGGTACAGGGTTTTCCATACAGAGGGACTTTAGGGACTTTCCCTCCTGCTCACCCAGAGTCCTGGGATTTCCCACCTGGAGGTTAGACATCCTGTGGCTTGGCCTATTCTGGGAGGCTTGGACTTCAGATCTCCTAAGCCCAGGTGCTCGGATGTTCTACATCTTTAAAAAGTTGGAGACTGGATGGCCATCTGTCATCTTATAACCAAGGCAAACAAAATTGGTGATAGAGGGCAGCCTTGTCTTGTTCCCCTTGTCACTTATCGTTACTACCGCTGAATTTCTTGAATAGTATTGTTCTAATAATCCTTTTATTCTACTTCCCATTCCAAATTTGTTCATAATCTCCCTGAATGTCCACCATTCCACATAATCAAAAGCTTTAAATATAACTATTGATAGTATCCCTACTTTTGCCTTTCTCTCTCGAATCACACAAATTTTTATTTACTACTCTCCCTATGAACTCTGACATTTGTCTTCCTTTTACAAACCCACACTGGTCTTTTTTATATACTTGTACATGCATTTATTCATTCTATTGGCTATTATAGCAGATAAAATCTTTGCATCCTGATTAACTAATGACATGGGCCTAGGTTCTGGTATTCATATTATTAATGACATCCTCCATGATTCTGGCATCTTATCTCCTTTCATTATTCCATTATACAGTTCTAATAGTTTTGGAATCAATACTTCTCTAAAACCTTTACAATATCCTGTTCCCAGACCATCCAGACCGGGAGCTTTCCCAGCTTTTAAATTCTTAAAACTTCCACTATTTCGGTCTTCTGAATGGATTGTTCCAATAGTTCTTGTGTTTCTCCTCCAACCTAAGCTCCCAATTTCCCTCACATATTTCCTAATTGCTTCTATGGAGCTAGCTTTTGTTTGGCATAGTTCAATGTAAAACTCTTCAAAGATCTTCAATTTTTCTTTCATAGATCTACATATTTTAGTTTTATCTTTTATCATACTTATTATACCTTCCATTTTCCTTTTTTTGTGTGGATTTGGCTAACATCTTTGAATGAAAAAAAATTCCCTCTTCAAATATATTAAATGTTCTTGTACTTCATCTATTTCCATATTATCCAATTCCCCTTTTTAGCTCTTAATCTTACATAAATGTGTATATCTCTCTTTATTGCATATTCTTTTTCCAGCTCCTCTATCTCTTATTCTAGATTCCTTTTCCTATCTTGCCTTTTTTTGAGATGAATTGTCTCTTTTATGCATAACCCTCTCACCACCGCTTTCATTGTGTCCCATAGCACTCCTTTTGGTACTTCCCTTTCATTAAATTCCCAAATTTCTTGCCATTCTGATTTCATTCTATCCACAATCTCTCTATAATTCAACATTTTCATATTCAATATCCACTTCCTCATTTTATCATAATCACATTTCAAAGCAATCTCAATTGACACCAGGGCATGGTCTGAAATCTTGATAATTCCAATATCAACATTTAACAATTTACTTAACATGTTTTTAGAAACAAAAATGTATTCTTGTATAAATTTTATGTACAGCCAAGTAGTATGTATATTTTTTCCTCTCCCTTTACCATTCTCTACACTTCCTTTAATTTATTTATCACTTTACTTAAGTCTGTTGTTTCACTATTTTTAATTTTTGTCATTTAGGTAATCTTTTTTTGATCCATGTAATAATTGCAATCCCCTCCAAATATTACATATTGTTGGTGATAGTTCCCTATCTGACCTAGAACTTGCTGTTTTAAATTTGGTGAATAGACATTTACTAATACATATCTATCCTCCCCTATTTCATCACACATTATTATGTATCTACCTTCCACATCTTTCAATTCTTTGTTTCTTTGCAATTATTACAGCTACACCTCTCGATTTTTACAACCCAAACGATTTTTCATAGCTTCTTCTCCAGCTCGATTTTAATTCATTCAATCCCAGTTTATTCTGGTGTGTTTCCTGTGTGAAGATAATGTCTGCTGCATCTTTTTTCAAAAGGGTTTCAATCCTCCTTTTTAAATTACTGTTCCTAAACTTCTGGTGTTCAGTGTTGATATTCTTAATTTATTGAACATCCTTTCCATTAAAAAACTTTTTTGTAGCTTGATTCTTTGTTAACCTTTGTCCCTTGTAATCTTCCCCCTTGCTTCCCCACTTCCCCTTCTGCCTCCCCCACTTCCATTATTTGGGATGTCTTGTCCCAATCATGGCTTCCGGCCTTCACAAGTGGGGAGGGGGCATGCAAAATCATCCTGTGGCCCAGAGTCTCCCACCCCCTAGTGATTTCTCTCTCTCTCTCTCTTCTTCTTCTTTTTTTTACAAAAATGTTTTGATTGCAGTGCTTCTAAATTTCTTCTTACAGCCCAATTCCTTTGACAGCACCTATTATTTCCTCCAATTCTCCTTCTTTCTCTAATGTACTTCCCCCCACAGCTCCTTTCTCCTCTTCATCCTTTCCATCTCTGTCTGTAAGAGGTGGAAGGAGGCAGCCATTTCTGCCCACCCAGGAGCAACTCAATCCACAGAAACAGATCAAGAGTTTCCAGACTGGTTAGAACTGGACTAATTACCTAAGAGTTGGACTGAGTTAAGACTGTCCTTTTTTCACACTTCCAGGCCAGCCCTTTGACCCACACTACCTCACCACCTCTGCTACCTTCAATGTCATCTGTTCCATCGTCTTTGGAAAGCGCTACAGATACGATGACAAGATATTCCAAACCTTGATTGCACTGCTTGTTGAAAACATTGAGATTTTTACTTCTATTTGGGGACAGGTAAGCCCTTTTCTCTCATTCTTGTGGGGTGACATTTCTCCTTGCGTCCGTCTCTAGACAAGCAGAAAACAAGCTCGTCCCTTTATAAATTTCACCACCCTCCAAATATTTAAACCTGGCTCTCATGTCCCCTCCTATCAAATTTTAAGCCCTCTACCTTTTCTTCCAGCTTTTCAATGTCTTCCCTGCCCTCATGGAATGGGTCCCAGGGCCCCATCAGCACGTAGTACCAAACTATGCCAAATGCGGAGAATACATTTTGGAGGAAGCCAAGGAGCACAGGGCTACTCTAGACCCCAACTCACCTCGGAATTTCCTTGACTGCTTCTTTATCAGAATGGATCAGGTAAGGGAGAGCCCTGGGACCCATAACCAGAGACCATCCTCAGGCAGCAAACACTAGTGACAGCTGGCAACTTCAGGGGCTCTGGAATGGTGTCTCTGTGATAGATTTCCATTAGACTCCTAAGGAGATCTCCAAGGTGCCCAGCCTGACCACTTGGGGAGGTCATTGGAAGCCCCTCCTTCCTGGGACCCCCAGCAGACACTGAGAAATGCCACTGTTCCTTAGTATTACTAAAGTTGGCCGCCAATTTGAAGGTGGAGAGACCCCCAAGACATCTCCTGGCATTGCCTGGAGAAGTTCAGTGCAGAGGGTGGTTCAAGGCCCCAGAATCAAGGCCAAAAAGCCAAGTGTCCAGTATTATCCCAGTGTGTTCCTCTGAATGAACTTGGCATGGGGTGGGGGGAGATGCTCTGTGAGGCCAGGTTAGCCCCCACTCTCAAGTCTTTCTCTAAGAAGAAGAAGCAGAATTTTCATTTTAAAAAGATTTCATGGCTAAGTGTTTGCAGGAAGGCCTTTCAGGATGCGCATGTACTGCATTTTTACCTTCAGCATTCTCTTCAATGAGTCTAAGCATGATGGAGCTGCTCTTCATTCTTCTTCATTCCCTCTGTGGCAAGGGCAGTGGCAGTTATGATGGAGGGGGCCCTTTCATCTGTTTCTGGGCCAATCATGGAGGTTGTGCATGTCTCTTCCTCTCTCCTGCTGTGGCAAAAGCAGTGGAAGTTGGGATGGCTGGAGGAGGGCCTGTGATCTGTTTCTGGGCCAGTTATGATGCGCTGGGCCTGTGTCTTCCTTTCTCCCTCTGAGGCAAAGGCAGTGGCAGTTGGGCTGGAGGAGGACCTTTCATCTACTTCTGGGCCTAGACATGATGGAGCTGTCCCTGTCTCTTCTTCTTTCCCTCTGAGGCAAAGGCAGTGACAGTTCATTGACTCCTGTGCCTGTGTAACTGTGCCTTTTCTTTTCTCCCTCTGAGGCAAGGTGGCAGCTGGGATTCATGGAGGGGGACCTTTCATCTGCTTCTGGGTCTAGGCATGCCAGAGCAGTGCCTGTTTCCCCCTCCTGTACTGTTTGACAAGTTAATGAAATACTGTGTAAGCCAGGGGTGCTCATTAGTTAGCTCGGGAGCTACTAATAGATCTTCGGCCCTCTTCCAGGTGATCTTTGGGCCTCACCAGCTGGATGGGGCGCTCCTGCCATGCGCTTGCACACCTTGCGTGCATGCGCGCTCCTGCTGCTGGCTTCCATTCTTGCGGTGCTTCTTTCACCTGCGGGGCAGTGCAGGAAGAAGGAAGCACGAGGCGGGGCCTCTGGAGGGAGCTCCCTGACTCTCTCTTTCTCGTCCAGAAGCAGCTGTGCAGCCTCCATTGCCGGCGAGACAGACAGGGCGGAGCGCTCCCTCTGGATGCCCCGCCTCGTGCTTTCTCCTTCCTGCAATGCCCCGCAGGCGGAAGAAGCGCTGCACGGGCGGAAAGCAGCAGGCGCACGCACGGTGGCAAGAGCGCACAGCGGCGGGAGCGTGCGGAAGCGCGCGGGGGCAGGTAGATCTTTTGGACTTGGTTGCTTTAAGAGTAGCTCGCATGCTGAAAAAGTGTGAGCACCCCTGGTGTAAGCTATAACTCCCAGAGAGCATTCAGACATAGTTCTCTGAATAGGTTCAAACTGCAGTAATTCTACAGTGTATATAGATATAACCATAGTTGTTCTGGCTCTACCGATGGTGCTGTCTAGTATCTGTGTTGTCTGAGAATTTTACACAACAAGTAAACATCTGATAGTGTGAACAGGACTAATAACTCCAGTTAAACGCAGATAGGTGTAGTAGAATCTTGTCAAAATTCGTTCCTACCATTTCTACTATTTCTTTTGTGTCTTCCATTTATTCGTAAGCACAAAATGGGGAAATCCCTGCCCCCCCCCCCCAAACTCTGCTTGAACACAGTCTACTTTCCTGTGCATCCAGACTTGCCTCCTAGCCTTGGAAAGAGAGCATGTGTGTGGCAGGGCGTGCAGGCAGGCCCGGAAAGCATGCACACCTCTTGGGGCCCT
Organism: Anolis apletophallus; assembly: GCA_030556195.1. Taxonomy (NCBI): domain Eukaryota; kingdom Metazoa; phylum Chordata; class Lepidosauria; order Squamata; family Anolidae; genus Anolis; species Anolis apletophallus. The sequence continues at coordinate 6,722,629 of JARBWK010000021.1, forward strand.
CAGTTGAGCACCTCTTACTCTAGAGTAGAAACAGGTAAGAAGGTGCCAGGAAAGAAGAAGGCAGAACACGAAGGGGAGCCAGTGGGTGGCAAGTCCTCCCAATAATGGTCCAAAATGAAAGATCCAAAATCAAACCTCCCAATTTTGGGAGGCTTACAAGAATGGATTGAGGCCCCCAACGAAAGCTGAGACACGAAACAGGACAAGGTTTTCCCCAAATGCACATGTCTAGAATATACAATATATCCAAATTCTGTCCTCCAGCAGCATATCTCTAATTCTCTGCAACAATCACCATCATCAACCCAAATTAGGGAGAACACAACTTTTATACTTCCCCGTTGTATCAGCCTCCACACCCAATGCAGCACTTTCACATGTGGGTTAGGCCTGGGGTATTAACTGTGTTATCACTAAAGAGATACCAAGTAATTTACAATTCCTGACATGTATCCCTAGGAGAAACATGATGAGGCCTCTCACTTCACCATGGAGAACATGGCTGCCTGCTGTATTGACTTGTTTAGCGCAGGAACTGAAACAACCAGCTCCACGCTCAAGTATGGACTCTTGATGCTCCAGAAGTACCCAGAGATTGAAGGTAAGACAGGAGAAGGCTTCAGGGAAACAGGTTCAAGACTAAATGTGACCAGGTCCTGGAAATATGTTTGGGTTGAAAATAAGTCCTGGAAGTGGCTAGATTATTAGTTTTGGTCTACAAACACTGAATTGCTAGATTGATGTTCAGGTCATGTGTGATGTTAGAAGGTAAGTGTTTATGGGCCAATCAAGAAGATCACCTGAGGATATTATGCACCTGTAATCTATTTTATGCTTATATGGCACTGCACTCCAAAACACTGAATGACCTCTTCCAGAGGTTTCATGTTAATGCTGAATAGCATGAGGACAAAACAGAGCCCAAACACACCCCACAGATCTCTAAATATAAGGTCTCTGAATTGTAAGGTCTCTGAATATAAATCCACTAAGAAGCAACAGAACTTAAAACTAGTATAGTCCCAAAAAAAGGCAAGCTCAAAGTTCTGTCATGAATGACCAAAAAATCATGAAATCAGGAGTTCATGGAACTGCTTGCAGTAGAATCGAAAGTTTGACCAGGAACTGGATTTAAACCTTCACAGGGCTAATAACAAGATCTCAACATTCTAACATTTCCCTCCCTTTTCCTTGGGAAAGTAACAGCTGCGGCTAGAATCAGCAAGCCAGAAAAACTAAATTCCCTTAACTGCTTTTCCAGAGATTCATCACCTTGGCCCTGCACTGAAAATCACACAGATCCCTGCACACCACCACAACTCACAACCCCTGAAGCCACAGAATCCACAGGCCCAACAGACCCTTCGGTTGTGACCTGTCTGGAATGGGAGGCCCTACCGGTGGCTATGCCACCGCCAGCATAGTTCACAACTTAATTAGGGTATGCATGCCTCTCCCCTGTGACATGGGGGCACCAATGGAGAGGAACACAGCACTACCACACAAAGGTTAAAAACCAACATATAGGTCGGTGACCTGGTGCTACTTAAAGAAAAGATGCTCCCAGGCACACATGGTCAAAAGGTATCATAGAAAAGTTATATCCTAGTTTAGATGCTAAAGTACGCAAAGTTCAGGTTCAGGTTGTTTCCAAAGAAAAGGTTTCTGTATTTGACAGGCCTATCAGTGTCATGGCCATCTTGTTTTCAGAGGATGAACCATAAGTGTGATGGCACGGAGAGCGCCACCTGTATAGAAAATTTTGAGTTCTTAAATGTTTGCATTGTTAAAGTGTGTTTTACAGCCTACACAGTTTGCCAGAGGTTTAGTTGCACTGATTGGTCCTTAGGACCTGCCAATCATCATTAGCAAAGCCCAATTGAGTTTGTTCCACCCCATTTTTTCAGGGATTTGGGAAACAAGCTACTTTTACATTCTATAGACTACCAAGACCCCTCCTGTAAGGACTTGTCTAAAGGTTCGCCAGACCAGGCTGTTGGTCAGGCCATCCTTCAATACCAGTCTGATTTCCTTAGAATTCAAATAGAAGGCTCAGCCTATCGGAAGGCTGAGTAACTCTGGGGAGTTCCAAGTGCCTCCAAACCAGTCGTCTGGCCTCAAGAGGAAGACTTTGTGACTTCAAGTTCGGCCATCTGATTGGGGCTGCAAGTGTCCCTACCTCAAAGCCATTGGAAGAGAAAGGACTCAGAGAGCTTTTCCGCTATAGCTTCACGGACCAAAAACAGTAAAAGGAACTTTGAAGTACGAACTTTTCTACTTCATTTTAGGGACTATGTCACCAGTTGTTATTTTGGGGAAATTAAGTAAAGTGCTTGAGCAAAGTTAACTCATATATTGGACAATAAAGCGTTTGAGTTAACCAAAGTGTTCAGTTTGGTCCTTGGAGCCCTGAGCCTTTAAAGGGAGGCAAAAAAGCAATCTCCCGGGATAGATACACCACGTCCTTGCCCTTTCACAAGGCATTGGTAGCCTGGGAGCGACGGCACAGACAGATACTACTTGTTTTCTTGCAATGTACTAGAATTCGTATGATTTCTCTGATGTTCCCTGGATGTTTGTTTTTTGATACTTCACCTTCTCCATCTCCTGGCAGAGAAAGTGCAGGAAGAGATTGACCGGGTGGTTGGCCGCTCTCGGATGCCCAGCATGGCTGACCGTGGACAGATGCCTTATACAGACGCTGTCATCCATGAGGTCCAGAGGTTCATGTCTCTTTCTCCAGTGGCCGTCCCCCATGCCGTGGTCAAAGACACGTCGTTCAGAGGATACATCATCCCAAAAGTGAGTTCTCCACTCCTTCTTCCAGAAGTACACCGCTCCATGATCCCAGTAAAACTGAGGGGTATCTTGGAGACAGTGACAAATAGTTCCACAACATTCAGTAATGTGACCCAATATATGCAACGGTTACTAGCGGTGTGCAGTTATTTGTTAGTCCTCCCCAGTCAGATCAAATTTGTTAAATTCTTACTTACAAAGTAATATCCAACACATCGGCATGCCCATGCTCAAACCACTGCACGAAGGAGACCAAGACTGCGCTGTTGTAGGTTTTTTCGGGCTATATGGCCATGCTCTAGAGGCATTCTCTCCTGATGTTTCGCCTACATCTATGGCAAGCATCCTCAGAGGTGAGGTCTCACTGCCATGGATGCAGGGGAAACGTCAGGAGAGAATGCCTCTAGAAATGGCCAGATAGCCCAAAAAACCTACAACAACGCAGTGATTCTGGCCATGAAAGCCTTCGACAATACAGAGGCCAAGACTGTTTCAGTTCCATGGCCTGGCTTACAGCTGGACTGTGACGGATCCAGATAATCAATTTCCTCCAAAAACACCTGGAGTTGCAAGGCCACCACACATTCCAAGACTTTGCCCATAAAGGGAAGATTGGAGACTGGCCAAAAGTTGCTCAATTGAGTCGGGTCCAGTAATAGTTTCTCCAAAAGCAGTTTGATCACGGCCTCTTTCAAGCCCACCGGAACCTTGCCTTCTAATAAGGAGGCATCAACCACTACATTCACTCAGTCTGCCAAACCCCTTCTGGCCCGCTTTATCAGCCAGGATGGGAAGGGGTCAAGGATACATGTGGTCGGCCTTGCCTCTCCAAGGATCATGCCCATGTTCTCGGGTTGCACCAATTTACACGAATCCATTAAAACCAGACAAGCAGGTGCTTGTGTTACATCTTCAGAGTCTGCTGTTAGCAGTGTGTCCAGGACAGAATGGATCACAGTGGCCCACCGTATCTTCCTGAGGTATAAATCTGCATTCCTGATGAAATGTGAATGCACCCATTGATTTCAGTAGTTTCAGATCACTTTAAGAAGCCATGACTCAATGCTATGACAAAGATAAGCCCATGCTTGCCCTACTGATCCCTTCCCAATTTCCCTGCATGCGGCGGCATGGCCTCCTGTCTCATGATACATGAACAGAACACCCATAATGGGCCTACAAGGGACATTGCTTGCTCTGTTTGACCTCAATTAGGAACATAACTCCAGCTGCACATTCCAGCTAAAGTAAGTTGTGAACGATCTTGCTGTGGTCAATTCAGCCACTATCTGACCCCAATAATCCACATTCCCAGGCCTTGTAATCCCAAAGTCTTCATGTTTTGATTATTATCTCTCCCACACCAATACTTTGCAGGGCACCATGGTCTTTCCTGTTCTGATCTCAGTGCTGCATGATGACAAGGAATTTCCTAACCCCAAAGAGTTTGACCCAGGACACTTCTTGAATGAAGATGGGACCTTCAGGAAGAGCGACTACTTCATGCCCTTTTCGGCAGGTAAGACCCTCTCTTCTGCCCATTGGGTAGCAACCTTGAACATCACGTGGTCAAGCAACTCTTTCTGCATTTCTGGGTTGTCCATTGCTGAGGAAATGGTTCTGTGTGTCCAGTTTTGCCCCAGAAACAGCCTTACAACAAGGGTTAAAGCAACTAAAAAGCTTTACTTCAGCAAAATGGTAATACTCTAACAAACAGCAGCAAAGGAATAGAAGGAAAATCCCAAAAACAAAGCAAAATCAGACATGGAACAAGAGTCTTTGGCAAAACACACTGCCTTAAAAGATCAATGTGGGAGATCACTTTCACAATATTATTTCAATTTATTTCATCTTCATTCTTTTCCAATAATGCGTGGATGGTGGATTGCAGATCCATATGGCATCAAAACATTGGTGTTTTCCTTTACAAAATTATAATCCATAAGATAACATGTCATCAAATATAATTCGGATTACACTCAATGTCGGGTCGACGGTATCAAGCCATCCGTTTCGCCGTTTCCGGCTTCTTCGGGACCTGCCACATACTATCTACTGTCCAATCCACTGGTCCAATATCTATTAGATTAAACACTGCCAGGCCACATGCAGATCCAAAAATGTAATTTATTGTATTTTATGCAAATGCTCAAAATATTACGTAGGGGAAACTGGGCGTGACCTGAGGGTAAGGATCCAGGAACATCGTTCGAGATTTAGAACTAAAAACGAATCTTCTGTACTGTATACACACTTTATATATTGAAAACTATTTATGTTTAATCTAATAGATATTGGACCAGTGGATTGGACAGTAGATAGTATGTGGCCGGAAGGTGGCTTGATACCGTCGACCCGATTGAGTGCCGATTATATTTGAACATGTTATCTTATGAAATAATTTTGTAAAGGAAAACACCAATGTTTGATGCCATATGGATCTGCAATCCCATTATTGGAAAAAGAATGAAGATGAAATTGAAAGTGTAATCCACATTATGCTTGGAACAGAAACACACCCCACCATTATTTGCTAAAACACACTGCCTTGCCAGAGAAAGAAAATATTTATTTATTTATTTACTTTATTTCTACCCCGCCCTTCTCCCACAGGGGACTCAGGACGGCTTCACAAATGCATCAGTGATGCAATACATTCATTACAAACTATTAGTACAAAATATTATAAAATCATCAATAAAAACTGTTTTGGAGATGGGGTGGTGGTGACCACCACCATAGAGACCGCTTTAACCAAACTCTCGTTCCCTGTTGGGTGTCCTGGGCAGAGGTTTCCAGATGAGGAGGCCTGACCAAAGCAGAATAGCGTAGGACTACTAATCCTCTTGCTGTCGGGCTATACACTGTTGTATGCATCTTGCAGCTTCCTTTCTGACCCCTTCCCCTGTTTCTCCCCTTCCTTCCTTCCTTCCTGGATCTCCCTGCAGGCAAACGGATCTGCGCAGGAGAAGGCGTGGCCCGCATGGAGCTCTTCCTGTTCTTCACCTCCATCCTCCAGAACTTCAAGCTGAAACCCATCACAGACCCCGAGGACATTGATGTCACACCGCTGGTGAAACCCATGGGCAGATTCCCCCGGCCCTATAAGTTCTGTGTTATCCCTCGCTGAAAAGCTCCTGCCGGGCTAGAGTCAGGGAAGACGGCACCAACTCAGCTTTCCTTCTTTGTTAAACAACTATCCTTGAGCTTCTTGGCGAGGCAACAATACTAGAGATGTCTGGAAGCCATTCATGGTTTTGTATTATAGCCGCAGGGGTGTAAGTGGGGTCTTTCAAATCTGTATCTGTAGATGGGTTTAACTTGCTTAATTTTCAAAATATTATTTTATATAATTCTTACTGGACTATGTACTCTACAACCCATATTATCGGGACACTTTATATATACGGACTGTACTCCAGATATGTGATCCCACACGGACTTCCAAGGAGCTCACCTATTGGGTATCGTACTCTGATTGTTTGGTGTGTATACTGTATATTATAGTATATTTTCATATATTGAACCTAAGCGCTTCTTTTTGTGTGGTTAGTCCACCCTTGCTTGGTTTGGTTATTACATTTGGTCAGTGGCCAGTTCAATGGAGAAGGTGCCAAGAGGGGCAAGGGCGCTGCTACCATTCCAAGAAGAGCTTTGGATAACACTAACACAGACCTAACCATATGTGTGTGTGTGTGTGTGAGTGTGTGTTCAAGTGTGTGCAACAATGTAATGTATATATTGTGAAGTCTATATTGCAAGGCAACTCAAGGAACCTTGCAAAATATACAGGCTGAGATCTCATCACGTAAATCTCTCTCGACATGTGAATGCGCTCCACAAAATATTATTTATTTATTTATTTATTATTTCGCATTTGTCTGTCGCTCCCCCCCCAACGGCTCGGGGCGACTTACAACAGTTCGTAAAATACAATTGTCAGATAACTCATAATAACTCACAGTAATACCATTAAGATGGAATTACAATTAGAACAGTTGAAGCAACAAATGGAGTCGCCGTGGGCTGACAGCCAGGCGGCGCGAGCTACAGCCTAGCGAACCCCGAAGGCTTGCTGGAACAGCAATGTCTTGACTGCTCTCCTGAACGGGAGGAGGCCCTGGGTGGCACGGATGCCGGCGGGCAGTGCGTTCCACAGGGTTGGGGCTGCAACAGAGAAAGCCCGGCGGTGTGTTGCGGACAGATGGTAGGTCTTCACATTTGGGATGACCAGGAGATTTAGCTCTTCGGAGCGCAGTGATCTGGTGGGATGATAAGGGACAAGGTGGTCCCACAGGTACACTGGCCCCAGACCATGTAAGGCCTTAAAAGTCAGGACTAACACTTTGAAGGCAATCCGGCATTCAATTGGGAGCCAGTGCAGTTCGTGCAGGATTGGCGTGATGTGGTGGCCAATCGGGACCCCTGCCAGGAGTCGCGCTGCAGCGTTCTGCACCAGCTTGAGTCTCCGGATTACTGACAGAGGAAGGCCAATGTAAAGAGTGTTACAGTAGTCCAGCCTCGAGATGACCGTGGCTTGGATCACTGTGGCTAAGTAGCGCCGGGACAAATAGGGGGCCAGCTTCCTCGCCTGGCGAAGATGGAAAAATGCTACCCTGCTGACGCTGGAGACGTGGGCCTCCATCGACAACAGGGGGTCCAAGGTTACTCCTAAGCTCTTAACAGAGGGCGACGGACATAATGTCACGCCATCCAGGGCTGGAAGCTGATCATCCCTACAGCCCGGAGGACCCAGCCACAGGATCTCCGTCTTTGCCGGATTCACCTTCAACCTACTGGCTCGCAGCCATCCAGTGACGGCCTCAAGGCAACGATGGAAGTTATCGGGTAATTATCCCAATGATATGTAGGAATCGTGAATAGCAACCAGCCATGAAAGGACAACTCTGGGCTAATCATTCTCAACTTCCTTTGGTGAATTCCCCTTGGGGAGGCCCATGTGTGTTCCCTGGTGTCCCACTCCTCCTGACCACCACTGCACATTCATCCAAAGTGATGCACATACACACTGACCCTTTCTCCCACATTGCTGGTGAGTCAGCTCCACGGTGGCTCGATGACGCACAGAGGTGATTTGCATTGATGCCAGCCAAGGCCACCTTAGCACAGCCTTTAACCACATTAACCAAAGTTACAGCTTGACCTGAATGAAAAAATATTTGGTATCTATCACAGAGTGCAATGTAGCCATTTGGCATGTGCCAAAAAATTCGGAAGTGTTGGAAATTGTAAAAAAAAAAATCGGAAGTTTTGTAAGTCAGAAGCATTTGTGCGGTCTACAGCAGGGCTGTCCAACTTCTACCGGACCTTGGGCCGGAATTCCGGTCACTGATCACCTGGGGGGGCCAAGCCCCCGGCTCCGCCCCCTCCCCTCCCCGCCCCGGCTCCACCCCCTAATTAAAACACAATTAAATATAATTATAACAGAAAGGTGGAAGGTTGGAGGTTGGGAATAAATTAGGGAGGGATTAAAACACAATTAAATATAATTATAACAGAGAGGTGGAAGGTTGGATATTTAATATTATATCCCCAGAACAAAATTATATTAATGAAGCAATCCATTTAATATTATATCCCCCAGAACATTTGGGAGTTGTAGTTGCTGGGATTGGTAGTTCACCTAAAATCAAAGAGCATTCTAAACCCCACCAATGATGGAATTAACCAATCTTGGCACACAGAACTCCCATGACCAACAAGAAATACTGGAAGGCTTTGGTGGGCATTTATCTTGAGTTGTGGAGTTGTAGTTCACCTCCATCCAGAGAGCACTGTGGACTCAAATAATGATGGATCTGGAGCACTGGAGAAGCAGGAACTGACGCCCTGCCCTCCGGTTCGCAGCGGTTTGCATTGGGGCCGCCGAGAGAGGGACAAGGGGGTGGTGCAGGGAGGAGGAGCTGGCTCCCTTCCTCCTCCCTGCCCCGCCCCCCCTCCCTCCCTCCCCCCCGCCGCCATTTTTTAAATAAAAAAATTTTTAAAAAAAATTCTTGCAGGAGGGGAGGCGGGCCGTGTCCAAGAGGCTGGCGGGCCGTGTGCGGGCCGCGGGCCGCCTGTTGGACAGGCCTGGTCTACAGCAAACATTTAATTTTTATTTTTTTTAAGTCTCAAAGTCAGTTTCATATGCAGTGTAAGGAAGGAAAAGCATTGAGCCCGAAAGGCTGCCTGCCTGCCTGCCTGCCTGCCTGGAATTAATGGAGCCTTGGCATTAGGAACCGTGGAAAGAGGGAGCAGTGCATTTTGGAAACAGCACAGAACTCTGGGAAAGGTGGTTTGGGAAGGGGCGGGGCCCTTTGCCAAAGAATCCAAAAGGCTCTGCCGTAAACTACATTTCCCAGTATGGAGACCAAGTGCGACCCCTTCACCGAGGCACGACACAGAGCCGATAGGGCCGGGGGATGTGCAGTATTGGGGTACAGCTTGCTACAATGGGAGAACACATTGACTATTGTGAGCCCAACAAGTTTCAGAACGTTTCAATTATCCACAGATTTTTAGGGAATGTTCAAAGTTTTCGTAAACAACATTTTAAAAAAACTGCTAGAGGTATCCCTTGAATATTGTTGTTATTATTATTATTATTATTTACCAGAAGTGTCAGCCTCTCCTACCCTTTGCAGATTCAACAATTTATTGGAACTCTGGCCGTCTTCTGAGATGGAAGGACACATCTCTCCCTCTCATGGATGTAGTTCAGGGCAGGGCCTTTTGCATTCACCGCCATAGGGCTCCTCACCTTCCCAAACTGCATTTCCCAGAGTTTTGTGCTTTCTATCCCAGCAAACGCTCCCCCCTTCTCCTTATGGCATCCTTTCACATATTTATACATGGCTATTTGTATAAGACTATTTGGTTCTGTTTTTATGAATGATTTTAATGTAATTTTATTGATTGTTGTATTCTTATAGTTTACGTTCTTGTAATTGATTTTTTGTTGTTTTTGTTCTGTTTTGATCTATTTTATCTATTGTATTGTATTGCGTTGTTGGCCTTGGCCTCATGTAAACCGTTCCGAGTCCATATTGGGGAGATGGTGGTGGGGTAAAAATAAAGTTTATTATATTACTACTAGTTGACCCGGCCACGCGTTGCTGTGGGGTGTTTGTAACTTGGAGACTGTGTGTGTAGTTATGTATATGTGTATATGTATATGCGTGTACTAATGTATATGTGTGTTTGTATATGTATATCCGTGTATATGTGTTGAAGTGTGTAAGTACAGATGTGTGTATGTATGTGTGCATGTGTATATTTGTATATTTCTGTGCATGTATATATATATGTGTGTGTGTGTGTATGTGTGTATGTGTTCCTTTCTTCTCCCCTGCTTCCTTCCTTCCTTCCTTCCTTCCTTCCTTCCTTCCTTCCTTTCCTCCATCCTTCTATCCTTTCCTTCCTTTCCCCTCCCTCCTTCCTGCTATCCTTCCTTTTTTCTTCTTTTCTTCTCCCATCCTTCTGTCTAGCCTTCCTTTCTTCTCCCCTCCTTCCTTCCTTCCTTCCTTCCTTCCCTCCATCCTTCTATCCTATCCTTCCATTTTCCCTCCCACGGAGACCCGCCCCCCTCCGCCAGATCTGTTTTTGAGGCCGGCAGAGGCGAGAGGGCGGCCGGGTTGTGCCACCAATGGAGGCCCTGGCTTTGGCGAAGTTGGTGGGACCTTCTCCTCCTTTTGTGTCTGTGGCAGCCACCGACAGCACAACCAGACAGACACTCACCCCACTGGCCGGCGTTTGGGTCAGGAGGAGGAGGGAGGCCGACTGGAGGCGACACCAATCGAGGCCGCAGCTTTACCGAGGACAGCGGGCCTCCTTCCTCCTTTAAGGTCTTCATCAGCCTGCGTCGCCAGCAGCCATACCCAGAGGAGGATGAGGAGGAGGGAGGCCCGCTGTTCTCGATGAATCCGGGGAGAGGTAGGGTAGGCCGAGGCAGCAGTGGAGCTGCGGGCCTGTGGGAAGATGGCAGGCCCTCTTCTCACTTTCTCAGTGGTACCGGGGAAGGGGGGAAGGGAAAACCGTTTTGCGCACACGGGAGTTGTGTACGCGCATGCACTGTGCTGCATTAGCGTGGGGGATCATGGTAGTTGCAGTTCTTTTTATTTTTTGTTTTTGACCTTGTTGTTTAATATTTATTTTCAATTTTTCAGGTGGTAAACATACCTTGTAGGGTTTTGTGGGTATGTGGGCTGTTTTTGTGTGTCTGCCTTGTGTGGTTTTGCTGTCTATAGGCTACTTAGGATGACTGCTATCATTTTATATATACAGATTATTTGGTGCCATACCACTGAGAGGTTGCCAAAAGTACCACCTTTTTGTCCTTTATATTATACCTCTCTCCAGTCCTTCCTACTGTTAATAAAACAACTGCAAATAGGTGGATACCAGGCATTTTTGTGCCATCCCTCCACTGATTAAATAGAAGTGCTCAGTGCAATGGGATCCTGGTAGTTGCAGTTTTATGAGGTCTTCTTTAGCTTTAGCTTTAGCTTAGATGGAGATGGCGCTGCCTGCCCTTACCCGAATAGACACCCCAAAATGTACCCAAGACTTTCAATGCCATTTCTACCTGCAGAAAAGGGCATGAAGTAGGCGCTCTTCCTGAAGGTCCCGTCCTTGTTCAAGAAATGTTGTGGGTCAAACTCTGTGGGGTTGGGAAACTCCTTGCCATCGTGCAGCACTGAGGTCAGAAGAGGAAACACTGTGGTGTCCTGCAGAGAATAAAGGATCCAGGGAGATGATTGGGTCAGCATTGAAAACTTTACTCTGGGCAAACTCCTCACAATCCTTTCAATTTATTCCCTATGTAAGGGCCATGAGGGACCCTGCACATCCCACCACCATGGGTGATTCAATTGGGGAGGGGGAGGGAGTGGTTGAGGATTGTGAGTCCGCTCCAAAATTTAAAAAATGAAATGCACACCCCGGGACTCCTGGTTTGACAGCACTATGAAGGAAAGAGACCTACTGTCGGAGCTACTACGCCAAGTAGCTGAACAGGAGTCAACAGTGTGATGAAACTACTAGGCATGAGAAAAAAGTTATGAAAATTAAAAGAAATCGGAAGGGATTCGTATGTATGGGACTTTCAAGTTTATACACATCGCAGTGGCAATCCCGGAAGTGGACTTTCTTTTCCGCACTCCCTGGGCCCAAATTTTCGTTAGATTAGTAAATATTTCGGATGCCCACCCAACAGGAAAATTTCCCCCTCCAAAATAGCTTTGCAGACATAACTCACAGTCAAATCGGGGCCTTTCCATGCTTGGAGCCTAATTAGAGTGAAAAGCCTACCTCCAGGAAGTGAAAAAGGAGCCGGAAACGATAGAGAGATCCAGATCGGGACTCCTAGAGGGGCTGGAGGACTGACGAAAAAAGCGGTTTAAACACCCAGGAAGGGGGTTTAGATAGAAGGACAGAGCAGAAGGACATAAGAACTGCTGAGAGAAGGGCAGCAGGAGTGAAAAGAGCACGGAGAGGAGAAGGAAGAGTTCAGAATCAAGAAAAGCCATAGAGTTCAAACGGAGATCCTAGAGTGCTATGGTAAAACTGAATGGGGAAAAGCTGGAGTGAGGAGAACTCTACAGATTAGCAAGGCCTGCACCAGAGGTGGGCAACTATTTTATTTAATAATATTAATAATAATATATTAATGCATTATATGTCCTTGCAAAGAAATTATATGTCCTTTTATAATATTAATAATAATATTAATAATAATATATTAATGCATTATATCTCTCTGCAAGGAAACCAAGGGAAATGTTGCCCCTTGATTTGCCTGTTCTTAAAACAGTGTCAGTCCTGTTTCCCTGCTTTGCCTACTTTAGAACTACTAATGAATTTCGTTAGTAATTACGTTACATTTTAGAAACTTTTGGAATTTTTTTTGTAAGTCTTTCTATTAGTAATCAAAAAAATCCCCCCCCCCCCATTAGATTTTCGATTCCCTATTTTTGGGTTCTAAACCATGTCTAGAAGCTACTAAATAGCCAATGTGATTCCAGACTGGACCCAGAGGAATCTACTACCTGGACCCACCTGGAATCATTCTGTTCTGGGCAAATCAATTCAAGAGGGATATAGGCAAACTGGAAAGTGTCCAGAGAAGGTTGTTCAAAATGGCCAAAGATCTGGAAGCCAAGGATCCCTCTGAAGACTGTGTGGGTTTCAGTTGTGTTTTCCTGTTCAAGGGGGTTGGACTGTATGGTCCTGTGGGTAAAAAAGGGGCCTTGCCTTGCCTTGCCTTGGGGATGGTGTATCCTCTGAACAGTGTGTCTTTGGCCACTGAATGGGGAAGACTCAACGGGATGAGAGAGATGAACCTCTGGATCTCATGGATGACGGCATCTGTGTAGGGCATCTCTCCGCGGTCAGACATGCAAGGAGCTCGTGAGCGGCCAACCACCCGGTCAATCTCCTCTTGCACTTTCTCTGCCAGGAGATGAATGAGACTCAATGTCAGGAAACCAACATGTAGGAAACATCAGAGGAATCCTGTTGTAGTGCATTTGTTTTACCTTCTATCTCTGGGTACTTCTGGAGGATCAGGAGCCCGTATCTGAGGGTGGTGCTGGTGGTTTCAGTCCCTGCCCCAAACAAGATAATGGCGGGCATTAGCAAGTTCTCAATAGTGAACTCGGATGCCTTGTTGTTCTTTTCCTGGAGGAATATGAATCAGAAGCATTGGAATTTCATTAAACCATGTACAATAATAGTAAAATACAACAGACATGGGACTCATGGGGACTGTTGGGGAGAGTTAAGTCGCCACAGGAGACGTATTGCCTGGCGCGAGAGACAAAGGGCAGCACGGGCGGGGATGCTGGCAGCTGAAAGAGATGGGGAAGGGGCGTTGGTGCAATTAAGCCCCGAGGAGGAGTGAATAAAGGGGGCTTGCAATTAACCATTGGTTGCAGCTGGCAAGGTGTTGTTCTTGCCATCCAGACCGTTGCCTCCTCTTCTGGATCACTGCTGGACGGATCATTTGACTGGATGTAGACGTGGAATTCTGGACATTTGTTTTGTATTTTGTGGGTTTCCACATCTTTGTTTCCTGTCTTCGGCTGCTCCACCTTAAATCCCTTCTGTGCTAGATTCTGTTGCTCCTTCATGTTGGATTCTGGATTGACCTGACTTCGCTACTTCGTTTGCATTCCTCTTGGCTGGACTAAAGGATGGTTTTGACTATTCTACTCGGTCTGCATTACTTCTGGCTTGAGTAAAGGACCATTTGGCACTTCTGTATTCTTCCTGGCTTGACTATAGGACTGTTTGATGCTTCTACTTCATTTGCATTCTGCCTGGCTGGTTGTGAACCTGGACTGGATGTGCACTCTCTCTCAGCCTTATTTTTGTTGTGAAGAAGTCATAACTGGGCGTTTATTTTCTGTTGGATGTTCTTACCAGTTTGCTGTGCCTCTAGGCTCATTTGAGTCACACTGAGGAAGTTTGGGACTCTTTCAAATAATCTCTAACTGCTAACTTTACTGTGCCTGGCTTCTTAAGGTGGTCTGGATCACAGCAATACCTGTTGTAAGTCAGCCCACGGCATCGCCTAATAGCAGTGTTGTAGTAGAAGCTGAGTTATCTCCAGCTGAAAGCAGCATGCAGTTGGGAGGGGCTGATGAGACTTCAGATGCTGGAGTCAGCAGAAAGAGAACTGCAAATGAGTCTAGAGCACTGATGAGTTAGAGCAGAGGAAAAGAATTTGGCAGGTACTTACTGCTCCTACAGATTCAGAGTCATTTGAAGGTTTTCCTGGAGATGTGGAACTGGAGTCAGAAGAGAGTGATACTGAGCTAGATTGGACTCTGGTAAAAGAAGTTCAAGATGTATGTAATGCTGACTCCAGTAGTGACACGTCTATGGGGTTTGACAGTGACGAAGATTGGTCCTCTGAAACTTCTGGAAATGACTGGGAAACACTAAGTTTTGAGAAATGCTGGGAGACCTGGAGAGACACTGAAAAGGTGTCAGCTGCTGAGAGGAATGCAGCTGCTTCGCCTGAGCTGGAAGGGTGTGACTCAGATAAATCTGATCTTTAGAGTATAAATTATGAGCTTGGGAAAGGAATCCTTGTGGCAGGTAAGGAGTTGTGTCTGGTGTCATGTTTACCTTGGCATCCTGTTTACCTTGGCATCCTGTTTACCTTGGCATTCTGTTACCTTGGCATCCTGTTTACCTTGGCATCCTGTTTACCTTGGCATCCTGTTATCTGGTATCGTGTTCCTGACTACTCGTGAGTTAAGGTTATTTACTCTGCCTCTTTTTGGGGCTGGAATGCTGCTGCTGCTCTGTCTGCAGTTGGGAAAGGTGGGGGGTTTGGGGTTTCAATGTTCTGCTTTCTGTCCAGCTCCAGCCGTGTGTTCCTAGTGGCGGGGTTTGACTCCGTTGGATCTTCTGTGAGTTCAAGCTGCAAGACTGGTATTGTATTACAATGGAGGGAGGTTGACACTGTGATTTATGGGAATTACGATGTGTGTTATCCCTATACATTTAGCTCCTGTCGGACCTTGGACTGTCTCCTCGTTTTCCTCCATCATTCTCCTGCCCTTTGACTTCGGACCGGTTACAGACTTTGCTTTTTGGATCATCCCACGAAGGACTTCGCAGAGGACGTCCCTGAGTTTGTTTTGGTTTCTCCTGCAGTGTTTGGGGGGGGGGGGGCTTCCCTTGGGTTTTTGCCAGTTTGGCTAGGCTTTTTGTTAGTCCCATTCCCATTCCTTGTAAAATAAACATTTTTGTTACCCCCTTTTACTTCTGGGCTTGGCTCTATTGGCGTCTGAGTTACAACAATACCTCTGAATTTTTGGAGCACTGAAGCACTGTCCATACAAGCACTGAGAACATAAAGGCCTTCTTTACCAAAATATACAAAGAAATAGGAAGCATAAACCGTGATTAACTGATTGTACTAAGAAACTTCAACACGGCAGCAGAACACAATATAGACCAACAATCCATAAATTAAAAAACAAAACAAAGGAAGAGAACTCCCACAAAGTTTTTGGAAGTTGGCAAATGGTCTAGATCTTGTCAACATATGGCGATTTCACTATGGAACTGCAAAAGGCTTTACATTCCTATCAGACAGACGCAATTCACTGTGAAGAGTCGACATGATCTAGGCCACAAAACCCCCCGCCACACAACTCTTAAACTCTGAGATCCACCCAAGGACAGTGTTGGACCATGACCCCATTTCGATGAAACTAAAACTAAAAGACAGACAATGGACACGGAGGCTTAATGGCAATTCACTCAAGAAAGAGGAAATTTTAAAGAAATGTAGAATTTCTACAACTGAACACAACTCTGGGAATGTCACCGTATACAATTTGGGATAAGGCAGTGTATTATATGATGGGCAAATTAATGAAACTCAGTATAACAGAAAAGAATAAGTGGGAAATTTTTGATGAATTTCTTGCCATTTGGAAGACCAGATTCGTTTTCTGTAGAATTACTGACGGTGGGATCATTGCAATGATGAACAACAGTCTTGGAAAATCCCTCTCTTGGTGTTAACAGTTCCATAGCTTTCGTTGCCCACAAACAACTCACTTTTCCCTTGTTTCATTGCATTTTCACTGAACTTATTATTATTTTCACAAACTCCAAAGACATTAAGACAATTGATGATCCAACTATGTGGCAGTGAGTAAAATGCTATTATTATTATTATGTTTATGTTTATTTATACCCAGCTATTTCTCTCCACAAAGAGGCTTAAAGTGGCTCAAAGAATGGCATCATGCAATGATTAAGACTTCTTCATTTACACCTGAAGAAAGAACTGGAAACGGCCCCCTCCCTCCTCTCCTTTAAGAAAATGTTAGAAACTTACTTATGTACTCAAGCATATGGGGAGGGGAGGAGGATTAGCACTTTACTTAAATTTTGACCCAGCTAATGATGACTTACCTCAGCCCAGGAGGCCTATTGCTAATTGTACGACACATTTAAAATGTGTTAATTACCCATGACTATTATTAGAGTAATTAGAGATATGTGTCCCACTTATTTTATCTGATATATTTAAATTTCACACTTGTTATTTTGAGTTGTATTATAAGTATATCCTGATGTCGTCTAGTTGATTATTTATAACGTGAAGTGTTTTATCCTGTTATGTTCTTTTTGGCATCGAATGTTTGCTGATTTTGGCTGCCCTGAGTCCCTTTTGGGAGATAGGTGGGGTAGAAATAAAGTTGTATTACATTATTATTATTATTATTATTATTACCCAGTGAGTCTTCAGTGTGTCATACAAGCCTCATTGGATAAGGGGGTTGGACGAGGTGATGACTATGTGGTCTCTTCCAACTCTATTATTCTATGATCTTCTCAAATCAATGGGCATCCTCTTCTGATGTTAAAGCGGAAGTGGGGCACGTGCAGCCCGGAGGCCTCGAGGTCATTTGCTCTGGCCCTCCATCTCCCATTCAAAACTAACCAAGTACTGACTCAGGTTAGTTTTGACTGACTGACTCAGGTAACAATCACTGGGAAAAATGAATCACAGGTGAAGATTAAGACGATGACAGGACACAGGAAGGACCTCCAGAATCGATGACATGAATACTGGGTATGTTCCAAATCCAAGACGTAGGATGAGTAAAGAAATGGAAGCAAGGAAGTTCACACCCAGCAGCACCTCCAAGTGTAGTGGAGTTGGGTGTCTTCTGCGTAGAGATGGCACCGTACTACAAAAGTCCGGATGACCTCTCCCAGTGGTTTCATGTAGATGTTAAATAGCATGGCGGACAAAATAGATCCTTGTGGGACCCCACAGGTCAAAGGCCAGGGGTCCGAGCAGCAGTCCCCCAGTTTCACCGACTGGGAGCGACCCTCCAAGAAGGACCAGAGCCACAGTAGAACCGTGCCCCCGAGTCCCATCCCAGGGAGTCCCCCCAGAAGGACCATGGTCAATGGTATCGAAAGCCACTGAGATATCTAAGAGAACGAGCAGGGTCACACTTCCCCTGTCCAGTTCCCTGCGGGGATCATCTACCAAGGCGACCAAAGCCATCCCGGTACTGTGCCCAGGCCGAAAGCCAGACTGCAAATGATCCAGAAAATCGGTGTCATCAAGGAATCCCTGAAGCTGCGAGGCAACCACCTGCTCCAGAACCAGGTTGGAAATTGGTCAGTAATTGTTGCAAATGGTCAGGTCAAGGGAGGTCTCCTTTAAGAAAGGTTTCGGCACCGCCTGTTTAAGGCAGGACAGGAATTTTCCCTGGCCCAACGAAGCATTGATTACCACAACAAACCATTCCAACAAGCCCCCTCTGGCCAGCTTAACTAGCCAGGAAGGGCAAGGGTCCAGAGGGCAAGTGGTCACTCTCACCGTCCCAGGGATGCCCTCCACGCCATCAGGAAGAACAAGACGGAAAGAAACACAGGTAATTAAATAAAGCATAATTAATTACAGTAAAAACACGATTTAACAACAACATATATAGTAGACAATTTCACGGTTGTAAACACAATGTAAACAGTGAATGACATTAATTGTGGATTAAACTAGACCATAGCAGCCATAAAGCGCCAATTAAGTTGTGCTAGAGCCCCCTTTGCCACAGGTTAGTTTGGTAACCTTTGTGCATACCGAAAGGAAACATGATAGCACCTCCTGGCCTCTCTCCGTTCCCTCAGGCAAGCCAGCAAGCACTGCAAAATAGTACCTTTTCCCTGAAAGTATTTCTCTATAGATGGCATTCTCCCTCGGGCGGCAAACTCATCCGCCCGGTCAATCAGGGCTTCCTTGACTGCCCCGTAGCCGTGGAGCACCACGACCGGCTTCGCTCCCAAATACAGGGTGAAGATGGGGCCATAGCTCTTGCTGAGCTGCAGAGAAAGAGACAAAGCAGAAGAGGCTCATCATACAAGATCAGAGAGTTGGAAGAGGCCCCAAGGGCCAGCCAGCCCACCCCTAGATACAATGCAAGCCACCTTGCCTCTCGTAAAGCTCTGTTGAGGAGGTGGGGGCCCTTGGACTTGCCTTGCAAAGGGTCAGGTCCAAGTGGTTGGTCTTGAGCTGCAGAGCGTCCCCGATGAGGGGCAATGGGGTGGTCCTGGAGGCATTTCCCCCTCTTGTTGGCCTGGCTCTTCCAGACGGCAGAAAGGAGAAGGCAGGAGAGGCAGATGACCAGCAGGACGGTGGGCGTCCCCAAGGGCTCCATCCCAAAACCTGAAGAGAGCAGTGAGACCGTCTCCCGGCCCAAGGAGGAAGGGGGTGGTGAGCTATCCTGTTCGCAATTCAAAATCTGCAAAACCTGGTCTTTGCACTTACCTGGGAAAAAAAGCCTGCGTTAATTATTAAGTCATCTCTGATCGGCGTTCTCTTTGGCATTGATTCCTAAGGGTAGTAAAGAAAACCTCGTTGCTCCCTTGCCAAGGTCAGGGGAGGGAGGACCCTGCTGTCTGGACATGGCAAAGCTACCCAGGGGCCCCATGGCCCCCAAAGGCTCTTTCACTTAGGACAGCTGGACCTTTGCTCAGGTGCATGGGATGCTATGCATACATTCATGCGCCTGGAAGTGTTTGCGCACAGAAACCGGAGATGCAGGCATAGGAAATGCATGGGTGGGAGGACCAATTCTTGAAATATGGAAATATCTGGGCTCTGCTTTTCCTTCCTCCCTTTGGTTGTTGATCACGACACCACCACCCAAATAAAAGAGATGTATGGTTTGCCAAGGGCAAGCGGCTGAAATGGAAATACAATGGCAGCACCCTTCCCTTGACATGGAGTTCCCC
This sequence comes from Anolis apletophallus, assembly GCA_030556195.1. Taxonomy (NCBI): domain Eukaryota; kingdom Metazoa; phylum Chordata; class Lepidosauria; order Squamata; family Anolidae; genus Anolis; species Anolis apletophallus. Next base: position 6,742,207 of record JARBWK010000021.1, read on the forward strand.
CACGGACCGGCAGCAGGTCGTACTCCCTAGAAGTCAAATTTTCCCATTTTTCTTAAACCTTTTGACCCAACTCTATGATCTATGGCATAGATTCTATGCTGATCCAGATCGGCACATGTTCCCAGGGAGTCGGGTCTCCTTAAACATGTGCCAGCCAGGAACCAGCTCAGATCTCATGGAGTTGGGTCCAACCAAAAACCTCTCTCGTTGGACGCAGGAACCTTTTTTTTAAGAATTTTATTGCAGTTTTTCATATAGACAGCAGAAACAAGAGTGGAATCTGGGTTGTTGGACCCAGGAATCTTTAACTGGCGCCCAGTCCCGACTTTGCCCCGATGGCATGAAGCCAACTCCATGAGATCTGAGCTGGTTCCTGGCTGGCTCTTTATTTGGCCACCAGCGCCTGGCCATGGTGGGAGGTCTCTCTAGGGAAGGTAACCCAGGCCCAGATTACCCATAAGGCCACCCTAGGCCATGGCCTAGGGTGGCAGCTTTGGGAAGGGCCAGCAGATCCGGACCCCCCATAATTGAAAATAATAATAATAATAATAATTTTTTTAGTCCGATCTTCGGGCGCTTGCTTCTGTGCCTGCGCACTGAGAAGGATCGAGGGAGAAGGAGCCGGGGGAAGTTCCGCCACCCCTAGGGCGTCTGACATGGCTTCCCCCATCGCCTTGCTCGCATGGGCGGGCGCCACTCCTTCCTTCAGTGAAGGGAGGAGGGGCACCCATGTGAGAGAGGCGGCGGCGGGGGAAGCCACGTCAGACACCCAAGGGGCGGGACTTCCCCCGGCCCCTTCTACCTTGCCTGGGCGGGCGCCACTCCTTCCTTCACTGAAGGAGCCGGGGGGAATCCCTGCCACCCCTAGAGCAACTGGCGTGGCTTCCCCCGCCGCCGCCTCACTCGCGCGGGTGGGTGCTGCTCCTTCCTTCAGTGAAGGGAGGAGGGGCGCCCGTGTGAGCGAGGCGGCGGCGGGGGAAGCCACGTCAGACACCCTAGGGGCGGGACTTCCCCCGGCTCCTTCTCCCTCGCGCCGGCTCCACCCCTCCTCCCTTCAGTGAAGAAAGGAGTGGTGCCCGCCCGCATGAGGGAGAAGGAGCCGGGGGAAGCCCTGCCGCCCCTAGGGCGACTGACGGGGCTTCCCCCGCCGCCGCCTCGCTCGCCCGTGCTCCCCGGCTCCTTCTCCCTCGTGCCGGCTCCGCCTCCCCGGGAGAGGCCCCGCCCCCCACAAGAGGCACTGCCCCCGGGGGCGGCATTTAGAGAGTGTGGCCTAGGGCGCCACAAACCATTAATCCGGGCCTGAGGTAACAAAATGATAGTTCCTTATGATGCTACAATGTACCTTCGTCCATGAAAGGGTCAGGCAAGACCTGAGAAGAACGGCACTGCTTCAATTTGGAGAGGAGGCTGGAAGATTTCCCCTTGTATTTTGGGCTATATTGCTCTTCTTGCTCTTTCTCTCTCACTCTCTCCCCCAACCCTAGTCCACTCTTTCTACTTCTCCTCTGCTGACCCTTCCAGCTTCCAAAGAGGTGTCCTTCCCCTCTGATCCTCTCTCTCTCTCTCTGCTTTCCCTTCTTTCCTTCCTTCTTGTATGTCTAGTTTCTCACTCCTTCTTTCACTCTTTAGCAGGTCGGCACCCCCCAGTTTGCAGCAAAGGACTCAACTGGGGCTGAAGGTCGGGCACACCAGGCGGCTAAAGAGGGGAGGCATGGGGGGAAACAGAGGAGGAGACCATGAAAGGAGAGGAGAGAAAAATTGAGAAAGAGAGCCCGGAGGGAGGTATTGCAGATAAGACGTGGCATTGAGGAAGAGGGAGGGAGAGGAGAAATGAAGGCAAACAGGATCTCACCACATAAAGGGAACGTGGGGCAGAGGAAGGGGAGAGAAGGGGGGAGAAAGCAGCTGCCTTTCCATGGTTAAGGTAAGCCTTACCAGCTCGGGGGAGGGGGTCTTTCTTTGGGTGAGGGGTATCAGGGATTTCTGAGGTGCACCCTTGGGTTGGGCAGGCCGGGTGTGGTACCAGAGGCGCTTCCTACCCCCATGCCCTGCCTGTGTACATGCCCCACACACACCTTCTCACACTTCTCAAGCTCATGTTCCGTTGGTGCCCTTCCAGACTTGCCATATCATTTGATCATAGTGTCCCTAAATCTGAGCAACTTTAATGTGTTGCAGTGACCATGGCTGCTCTTTTTGCAAGAGATTAACCTTCCTGCCCAGTCTTCGGGAACGGGGGTCGGAGTGGTTGCATAGTTGCCCCAAAAGGCAAATTGGAGAGCAAGGAACAGACACAAACTACTACATAGTTTTAATTTTGGATGTTAATTCCTAATTAACATACAATTTTATTGTGTTTTATTGTATTTTGTACTGTGTTTACTGTGCTTTTAGCGTGTTTTACTGTGTTTCAACCTCTGTGAGTCGCCCCGATCTGCACGGGAGGGGCGACCAACAAGTCAAAATAATAAATAAATAAATAAAATTGTGTATAACTCGATTATAAAACAGATGGGAATTATTTAAACACTAGCTGAGGACCCGGCGGTGCCCGGGTTATTTGAGGAAGGCATTGTGTGCCAAGGTTGGTTCCAAGGTTGGTTCCTATTAGATGTTCCTATTAGTGGCTTGCAGTGGTCTCAGGAACTTAGTGAAGGTACTGCGAGTCCCGGGGGCCTAGTCAGGAAAATCAAGTTGAGGGAGTCTAACAATATCCCATGAACTGAGGCCTAGTCAGGAAAATCAAGTTAAGGAAGCCTTGCTCTCAATTTTGGGGCTGGTTTGTGTTTTATAGGGGCTTTAGTGTTGTTTGGGAAGTGAATGACGTGAAGGTCATTCATGGCCCCTCCTGCCCTAGACCACACCAGATAGTGAAGTGGGCCATTGGTTGCCTGTTTGCCAAGTTTGGTCCTGATCTGTCAGTGCTGTGGGCCTCAGTGGCTGACTGCCCGAGGCCTTTCCCTTTCCCTCTGAGTCACTTTAGAATGTTTGAATGTGCTTGGCCATTTGGAGGCAGTTATGCAAATTCAATTTCATTGGCAACCAATCCCCTCTTTCTTGGGCCGTAGAATGTTGGAGTTCTGAGGCTGGCCAGTTAGAGCCCGTTATGCAAATAATCCCACAATGGCTGTCAATCGAAACGCTGGCACATATTCCTCCCGTCACTCAGTCGGTCACTCGGCCGCACCACCGCAAACACTGACTTTTATTATATGTAACTAGCTGTACCCGGCACGCGTTGCTGTGCCCTATTTAGGAGATGCAAGAAAGTCTGAGTATGTAAGGGTTGGAATTGATGTGACTTATGGTCTTGGTGGGGTCATGGCTGTGTCGTTGTGGGTTGTTCTGGTGGGTGGGATGTTGAAGTCCTGGGGAGTTGTCGGTGTGTGGTGTTGCTGGCGTTCTGCAGAGCTTGTGGATATACAATGTTTTTGTCTTTCCGTCTTCTGTGTTGATGTCGAGGTTCTGTGGTTTCCCAACTCTGGAGCACGCTACGTAGAGTTGTCCGTGGGAGAAGCATTCTGTGTCAAGGTCTCTGCCACAGATTTGCAGTGTTTGTCCTTGAGCCTTGTTTATGGTGATGGCAAAAGCTAGTGTAGTGCAGTGTCTTTCTGTTCTGGCGTGTGTTCTGCCCTTTTTGTGTGATGTATGTAGCGTTGCGAGTGTGTCGTCCGATGCTGTTCTTTTTAGGAGGCATGGCTTGTCTTTTGGGTCAGCTTATGCCTGTGTGGAAGGAAGGAATGGCATACAAATGGGTTGAGCAGTAGGCGCAAGGTTGTGTTATGTGCGTATTGTGTTGTGTGTAGGTATTACTTTTGTGTTATTCTGGGGGTATGTGTTTGTCAGTGGTGCCTGTGTCCCTGGTGCCCTCTTTGTCTCCCTCCTAGATCTTGGCCTTGGCAGTTTAACCCTCAACTGAAATCTCTCAGCATTCTAAGTGGCTTTACCCACCATTACTATGGTAACTGATGTTGGCCAATGGGTTTCACTGGCTGCCGCAGAGGATGCTGGGAAATGTGGTTTTATTTTTACTCGTGGTTTTGGGGGCCTTTTAGGTTTTGGGGGGGAAAGTTTCTTTGCTACAAACGTACCTTGCTTGAGGCCTATTTCTGTTGGCAAGTTTTGTGTTTCTGCGTTGTAAGGTTTCTCTGTTTGAGGTAGTCTACACATGACGACTCTTCCTTTATATAATAGATAGATTTGCCTACAATATTAAGAGAAAAAGAATGGGAAAATGCCCATTGGTTAATGTTGACGATCTCTTTCTTTACAGTGGAGCAAAGTGACTCTAAACTTTGGATTCGGGACCATTCTTGCTTCTGCGCGTGGAGATGGAGCCCCTGGGGATGTGCACTGCTTTCCTGGTCATCTGGATATCCTTCCTCCTTCTTTCTGCCATCTGGAACAGCAAGATGTACAGAAAAGGGAAAATGCCCCCCGGCCCCACTCCGCTGCCCATCATTGGGAATGTTCTGCAGCTGAAGGGCAAACCCTGGGATCAGGCGTTCTCCAAGGTCAGTGGAAGAAGCCGGACCACCACCCATCTCTTTCGTGCATTCTCTTCCTTTTCTGCACTCCATCCCAGAAATAGCCTGTAGATTTTCACAACATTTTTATTTTCATTCATTAAAATCTTATCCCAAGTGGATTGCTTCTCCTCAAATCCTACTTTGCTCTCCTTACTGTAATATTCTTTAATTTGACAAAAAGTCTGAGATGTGCCAGGGCTTTGACGGGGGCGCTTCCATGATGTCATGAGCTTTCTTTCTGGTGGAAGAGTGTGTTGGTGGTGACAAGGTTGTGTTCCACACTTTTGGTGAGAAGCAGGATACCATTCGAGTTGCTGTTTCCAACTTTCCCATCTTTTCCTCTGGTCCCTGGCCACAGGTCAAAGTCTCGCCCGATTCTTGCATTAAAATCCCCCAGGAGAATGACTTTGTCCTCCTTCCTTAGGTATCTCTGATAGGACAGTGTCCAGCTGGCATTAAACGTTTTCCTTGATTTCTTCATCAGCATCTAGTGTTGGCGCATAGGCACTTATGATGGCTGTCTTTTGGTTTTTGGCAAGGTTAATTCGGGGGGTTTCGAGTAGTTCATTAAATGGCTCGACCGACCAGGCTGAGCGCGTTGCGGTGCAGGGTTTCCTCACCACCATCTTCCCAGAAGCGCCCTGGGTAGCTGGAGAGTTTCCCACCACCAGTGTCAGCTGGCCAATGGTGGCGCTGGCACCACCTCCCTTGCCCCGTCTGTGGGTCAGCCTTCCCTTTCGCCTGGGCAGTCTACTTAAGGCTGCCCAAGGCTCCTCAACAGGTACTGGGCCTGTTCCTGGGGGTGTGAGGTGGGTCCTCGCCCCCCTTTTTTGTGGCGTGTGGCATGGGCCCTGGATCTGGCTGGCTTATCACCCCCTGGTGGTGGGGGGATAACGCCCTGCCCCCTGGAGTGCCGAGTTTTCATGGACTGGTGGTGGGCTGGTGGCACCCAGCCATGCAAGCGTCTTTGGACAACAATGGGTTGTCTGACCCCGGATCCAGGACCCATGCATGGCTGCCAACCCTTCTTCCTGTTATCTATAAATGAGTTGCGGCCAATTTTATCCCAACAAATTGTGTCTGTGTGTTACTGGTTATTAGGCGGGAGGTGTATCACCCATGCACACGCAATGCCAATGTGTGCTTCAGTCAGATGCTTCACCGGGTCATCTCTGGTAGCAAAGCCAACTCCATGTATTCTTTGTTCTTCTCCGGGCAGTCCCTTCCAGAAGAAGGTATAGCCTCCTTTTTCCCCTCCAGCTGCCCCTCTCCTGCTCTCCGAGTTTCCTGAAGTGCGACTATGTCAATGTTAAACTGTCCCAGCTCCCTTGCAATGATGGCAGTCCTGCACTCAGGGCAGTCTTGTCCATCAGTGTCCGTAAGTTCCATGTTCCAAAGTGGATTTTTCTTTTTTGGATGCTGGTGGTGACCCCTCTGGACGCGGCAGTCCAGTCAGGGATAAGAGAGGCAGGCTACATTTAGGGCACCTTTCCTAGCCCCTTTCTTACTCTGCAGTTTTTTCTGTTGGCCACGGTAGTCCACGCTCTGGTCACATCCCGTATAGATTACTGCAACACACTCTACGTGGGACTGCCTTTGAAGACTGTTCAGAAGCTTCAACTGGTCCAACGGACAGCAACCAGGTTGATAACAGGAGCGGCACTCAGGGAGCGCACAACACCTCTGTTGCGCCAGCTCCACTAACTACCAGTTTGCTACCGGGCACAATTCAAAGTGCTGGCTTTAGTCTTTAAAGCCCTTAACGGTTCTGGTCCAAATTACATGTCCGAACACATCTCTCCCTATGAACCTTTAAGATGCTTAAGATCATCCGGAGAGGCCCTGCTCTCGGTCCCGTCTGCTTCGCAGGCGCAATTGGTGGGGACGAGAGACAGGGCCTTTTCAGTGGTGGCTCCTCGGCTTTGGAACGACCTTCCTAATGACATCAGATCAGCCCCCTCCCTCCTGACATTTCGCAGGAAGATCAAGACCTGGCTATTTGACCGAGCATTCGCAGATGTAGTATGAGTAACAAATAGAGACCTAAGGAACGACGACGATGCAATTGGAAATCAACTTAATAATGAGACGCTGATATTGTGTTTTTAACATTAAATGCTAATTTGTATATGTTGGAATTGTATTGATAATTGTTGATTTGTTTGTCTTGAGCAGTTCCTGCCATTTGTACACCGCCTCGAGTCGCCTTTGGGCTGAGAGAGGCGGTCTAGAAGCAAAGTAAGTAAGTAAGTAAGTAAGTAAGTAAGTAAGTAAATAAATAAATTATGCCAAGTTTGGTTCAATTGCATTGGTGGAGCTCAGAATGCTCCTTGATTGAAGAGGAACTATAAATCCATGCAACCTCAACTCCCAATTGTCCTGGTCCATTTGGTCCAGATCCCCTCGTTGTTTGGGTTCACAGTGCTCTCCGGATGTCTTTCGGCATTACTTTGTGAACGAAGATTCAGGGAAGGACTCATCCCACGCTTTTTACAAGCGCGTTGATGCAGAGGTTGGATGTGTCCTTCGAGCCTGTGCAATGGAATTTTCTGGTGGAGCGCAGCGTGCACAGAACTGGCCTCACCCTTTAAACCAAAGGTTCGTCTGCCGGGGCCTAGCAAGCTTGGACGGTGGCAGTGAGGTCCTCAGGTCGTAGGTTTGGTTCGAGTTTCCTTCTCTTAGATGGTTGACCTTACAGGGTTAGATGAGCACCACCTGCCCGGGTTTGAAATCAGAGCTTTTCTTCTCTTAGGATGGTTGCCAAACGGCTAGAGAGCCCATCTTGCCCGTTGACGCTCTTTGTGAGACCCTTCGGTTGTGACCTGTCTGGCGTGGGAGGCCCTACCGGTGACTATTATGCCACCACCAACATAGCTCACAACTTCATTAGGGTACGCAAGCCTCTCCCCCACTGCAAGGGGGCGCCAATGGAGAGCATTGGCGGATGTAGGTGAATTGCATCTCCCATAAAGTACTGTCTATTCCTCCCAACCCCTTCCAGTATTTTATGTCAGTCATGTGCCAAGTTTGTGTGGAATTCGTGGGGGTCTCAGTTGTGCATGGAAGTAGAACTGAATCGATTGAATGTACTGCAAATCCCATCATCTCTTGTCCATAATCCCCAAACATAGTTTTTGTGATTAATCACTATGCTTTTATTATATTCAATTTGTAACAATGAAAACAGATCCTGCATATCAGATATTTACATTACAATTCATAAGAGCAACAGATATGAAGTAGTAACGAAAATATTTTTTTTGCTACTTCATAACTTCATCCCTTTGGACTGCCCATGTTTGTGTGAACATGTCGTTCTTCCGACTACAGGCTGCCCCTGAGTTACAACTGACTCCTAGTTAAGAACGGGGCTGAGACAACAGGGAGGGAGAGAAACCTATTGTTCGGAAGGGAAGTTCACTCCTGAAGGAGTTATCACGGTGAAAGTGTCTCCACTGAAGCTCCATCTCCAATCCTCGTTTCCATTTTTTTTTCAAAATCCAATTCTGACAGGGACAGGAAATGAGATGACATCTTCCAAACAGGGGCACAGTCAGCAAAACAAACCCCACGGGGGTGTTAACTCTTCCCTAAGCTATTATTCACCTATGCCGTTCACCTCACAGCCAGATTAGATCCCTTCCAGTCCGGCTTCCGCTTGGGGCACGGGACAGAGACTGTGCTGGTCTCTAACACAGACCAACTGCGCTGCCAGTTGGACCAAGGTGGGTCAGCGCTACTCGTGTTATTGGACCTCACAGCAGCATTTGGCACAGTCGACCATTCACTATTGATCCAACGATTAGCCATGACGGGAGTGAAGGGGTCCGCTTTTAAATGGGTGGCCTCCTTTCTCCAAGATCAGGGACAACGGGTGGAGAGGGGAGGGTTGGTCTCTGAAAGAGTCCCCCTTAATTGTGGGGTCCCCCAAGGGGCTATCCTCTCTCCTCTATTATTTAACATCTATATGCGTCCACTGGCCCAACTGGTGTGTAGTTTTGGTCTGGAGTGTCATCAGTACACTGAAGACACCCAGCTGGTGCTGAGGATGGAAGGCCGGCCGGACTCTGTACCCGATTATTTCCACAAGTGCCTTGAAGCCGTGACTGGGTGGCTACGGGCCAGCAGGTTGAAGCTGAACCTGTCAAAGATGGAGGTCCTGTGGCTGGGTCGCCCTGGGGGGCGGGGGGAGCTTCGGTTACCAATAATGGATGGTGAGGTGGTTAGCCCATCACCTCTGGTTAAAAGCCCGGGGGTCCAACTGGACCCTCTGCTGACAATGGAGACTCAGGTCTCCACCGTGAGCAGAGCAGCATTTTTCCACCTGCGCCAGGGAAGGCGGCTGGCACCCTACCTTTCCGGTGGCAACCTGGCCACGGTAATCCAGGCCACGGTCATCTCGAGACTGGACTACTGTAACGCCCTTTACATTGGCTTTCCTTTGTCGGTAATCCGGAAACTGAAGCTGGTGCAAAACGCTGCGGCTCGACTGCTGGCTGGAGTGACACTAACGTGCCACATCACACCAGTCCTACAGCGGTTGCACTGGCTCCCCATCGAGTACCGGATTGCCTTTAAAGTGCTGGTGCTAACCTTTAAGGCCTTGCATCGTCTGGGCCCAGTGTATCTGAAGGACCGCCATTCCCCAGAGACCACTACGGTCAATGGATCAAAACCTACTGGAGGTTCCATCACTTAAGATCTGCCACTTGTCATTGACCCGGCAGCGTACTTTTTCTGTAGTAGCGCCTACCCTGTGGAACGCCCTCCCGGCAGAGGTACAAGCAATAACGGATCTACAGGCCTTTCGGAGGGCCTCTAAGACTAACCTGTTCCGACAGGCATTCAATCTCTAAGGCTGCAACTTCTACTCTGGTCTTCATCTGTTTTTATTATGTCTTAAGTAGGTTGTGATTGTGTTGTTTGTTGTTGTGAACCACCCTGAGCCTTTTGGGAAGGGTGGTATATAAATCGAAATAATAAATAAATAAATAAAATCTGCCTCTCCCCCTTTGTCTTCATTTCCTTTTGGACCGAAACTCATGGCAAGATACATTTGAAGACACATATCAAGCATTATGGCCTCCTCGGACCTGGGCATCCGCGCCAGACCAAAGATGTTTATTCCTTCGCTCAGGACAATACCAGGCCAGCTTGAATCTCTGGCCCCTTGGACAAATATTTGAACCATTCAATCCATTCACCTTTCCTTCCTGGTTCATTGTTTCCTGCTCGGCCCGCCATCTCAGCCCTCATTGGCTGAGAGACCAAAGCGGTGCTGGCTCTTGATTGGCTGAGGCGGGGCCAAGCCAGCAGCACCTCCCAGCCAGTTGATGACTGCATCCAATCAGCTTGAAGCCGGCCGAGGGGCAGGAAGTTTGAAACTTGGCAGTTCTGTTTTCCTATAAAAATGTATGTAATGCATTGTACTGTATGTCAGTTTTTTGGCAAACGATTGCGGCTGTCATCCTTTCCGGCTGGAACGAAATAAACAACTCGGTGGCGTTTCTTCAACTTTGGTGAGACTTATTTGGGGAGAGGGAAATTAATAATAATAATAATAATACTGTTTATTTCTATTCCGCTCTTCTCACCCCGAAGGGGACTCAGTGCGGATTACAATACATATACGACAGACAATTTACAGTTTACACACATAGAAGTAATAGACAGTACAGTGCAGTTTTTATAGAAGGGTTTTTTCTTGGCTGTCACAGGGTGCGGGTGGTCATCCAGATGTCACTGCTCCAATTACGTCATTGTTGTTGTTTGCGTCTTGGCAAGGGGGTGCTGTTGTTCCATCCTCATGACGGGAGCCTTCTGCATTTCTGCATTTCCTCTTCCGCATTCACCTGGGCCAGAAAGTAAAAAGCCCTTCCCATTATTTATAATGGTCCCCATTGGTGTTTGAACTGCTTGGGTGGGCAGTGGACTAGGCTCATATATTGTTATTAGCTGGTTCCAAGCCAGCTCATGAACCAAGCAGCCCTAGCTGGTCATGCCAGACTGAACCAGCATTTGGGGAGACTGGAAATTGGGTGTTTCTAGCTTGCCAAGGTGCCGGATCCTCTTCGGTGGGTTCATAGGGCTTCTGCCACGTCTGGGCAAGCCTTCCTACATTCTTGCTCAATAACAAAACCATCTGGCACAGGGGCCTTTCCAGATGTCATATCGCCTCCATCTCGCCTATAGACTTCTTACAGCATGATGCATTCATTTCCAAATTTGGTCACATGACCACCTAACGGTATGACTCTTTCTTTGTTTTTCTCCAGATTAGTGAGAAATATGGACCCGTGTTTACAATTTATTTGGGGACGGTGCCTGTTGTGGTGCTGCACGGCTATGAGGCCATCAAAGAAGCACTGATCGACCAGGGCAACGACTTTTCTGGTAGGCCAGAAATACCATTGGCAGAAAAACCCCGTAAAGGAAGAGGTATGCAATTCTGATTTATTTACTGCAGGTTGGAGCAGGGTCAAAATCCCCTCTTAGGCCGCTTCCACCCAGCTGAGTAAAATCCCCCATTTTCTGCTTTGAACTGGAATATATGGCTGTGTGGACCCAGATAACCCAGTTACCCCCTTGAATGCCTGCCTGCTTTTATGACGCACAGCCACATAACTTCAGCTTAGCAAAAAGTTATACCAGCTGCGCCCGTACCTTGGGAAGTCTGATCTGGCTATGGTCGTCCACGCTCTGGTCACATCCCGAATAGATTACTGCAACGCACTCTATGTGGGGCTGCCTTTGAAGACAGTTCGGAAATTACAACTAGTCCAACAGGCGGCAGCTAGATTACTAACTGGAGCTACGTACAGGGAGCATACCACCCCCTGTTGTGTCAGCTCCACTGGCCCCCTGTCCACTTCCGAGCTCAATTCAAAGTGCTGGTTTTGACCGTATAGACCTTTAAAGCTCTATACGGTTCTGGCCCAGCTTACTTGTCCGAACGCATCAGCCGCTACGTCCCACCTCATAATTTTAAGATCATCCGGGAGGCCCTGCTCTCGCTCCCGCCAACTTCTCAAATGTGGTTGGTGGGGACGAGGGAGAGGGCCTTCTCGGTGGTGGCTCCCCGTCTGTGGAACGCGCTTCCCAGCGACATACGATCAATTCCATCCCTCCTGGCATTCAGGAAAAAAGTGAAATCCTGGCTATGGGACCAGGCGTTTGCACACTAGCACAAGGCAGCATTTTAGATTGGATTTTAATGGAAAGTGGACTAATAGTGCTCAATGCTTTTTATGGACGGAACAGTGTTTTTAACTTAAATGTATGCGTCTGAAGTTTAATGTAATTGTATTTTAATGTATTTTAACGTTGAATGTTTCTGTGGTTTTATGTTGTGTTTTACTGTGTGGGCATCGGATTGTGTCTTTTTGTAAGCCGCCGTGAGTCCCCTCTCGGGGGTTGAGAAGAGCGGGGTAAAATGCTGGAAATAAAAATACTTACTTACTTTAGTCCTCTTTGCAAATTCAAGCATTTTATTTACTATCATGACTGACTCTAAACCGCTGCTGGCTGCCCCCCCCCCCCCCCAGTGCCTTCCTTATGGCAATCGGGCCAAAGTAAAAGGATTGGGTGTTTTTAGAAGCACTTTATGTTCTCTTGGCTTTGCAAACGTTGCTTAATGCTTCTTTACTTTAGTCCTCTCTCTTTGCAGATTCTATCATTTTACTTATATTATTTAGACTAACTCTCAATGGCGACTTACTCGGGTCCTTCAGCCTCATTTGTGTCCTGATCAGCATTGCATTCTGAGAAATGTAGTTTACGGCAGGGCCTTTTGCCATCTCTATCATTGGGGGCCTGCCTTTCCCAAACTACAGTTAAGATGGCTCTGATTGGACAAGCCCACAGCGCCTTCCGTATGACGGTGCCGGCGAAGACGCGCCAAAGGGAATGATTTTTAACATACTTTATGTCCTCTTGGCTGTCCCAAAGTTACTTAATTGTTATAGTGAAAATTAAGCTGACTCTTGGAGACATCCGAATGTTACAGACAGGGGCGATCCTACCGGTAGGCAAAGGACGCTGCTGCGTGGGGCGCCCTCTGGGTGCATGCGGCGTGTCTGCGAGGGGTGGGGGGTTTAGAGAGAGAGGGGGAGGGAGGGAGGGAAGCACAGCACATTGGGTGCCGAAGTGGCAGGTAGGAGGGGCAGGCCGGGCCAAAGGGGCGGGCAGCCAGCGGATGGTGATCCTGCTTGCCCGGCCCAGCTCTCCGGAGGAAAGGCGGTCGATCGGGCGCCGCTGGCGGGGCTCCTTTGGGAAGAGGCGGGCGGGGAGGAGAAGGAAGGCTCCTGTCCTGCCGACCCTTGCTGCTGCAGGCCCCCCCTGCCAAGATCTAAACCACACCAAGCCTTGGTGCAGAGCCCCCCCCCCCCGCCAAGATCTAAACCGCACCAAGCCTTGGTGCAGAGCCCCCCCTGCCAAGATCTAAACCATACCAAGCCTTGGTGTGGAGCCCCCCCGCCAAGATCTAAACCGCACCAAGCCTTGGTGCGGAGGGCCCCCCTGCCAAGATCTAAACCACACCAAGCCTTGGTGCGGACCCCCCCTGCCAAGATCTAAACCGCACCAAGCCTTGGTGCAGAGCCCCATGCCCCCGCCAAGATCTAAACCACGCCAAGCCTTGGTGCAGAGCCCCCCATGCCACGATCTAAACCACACCAAGCCTTGGTGCAGAGCCCCCCCTCACGCCAAGATCTAAACCACGCAAGGCTTGGTGCGGAGGCCCCCACCCTGCCAAGATCTAAACCGCGCCAAGCCTTGGTGCGGAGGCCCCCTGCCAAGATCTAAACCGCGCCAAGCTCTGGTGCAGAGCCCCCCCTCACGCCAAGATCTAAACCGCGCCAAGCCTTGGTGCGGAGGCCCCCCCTGCCAAGATCTAAACCGCGCCAAGCCTTGGTGCGGAGCCCCCTGCCAAGATCTAAACCACGGCAAGGCTTGGTGTGGAGCCCCCTGCCAAGATCTAAATCACACCAAGCCTTGGTGCGGAGGCCCCCCCTGCCAAGATCTAAACCGCGCCAAGCCTTGGTGCGGAGGCCCCCCTGCCAAGATCTAAACCACGCTAAGGCTTGGTGTGGAGGCCCCTACCCTGCCAAGATCTAAACCGCGCCAAGCCTTGGTGTGGAGCCCCCGCCAAGATCTAAACCCGCCAAGCCTTGGTTGAGGTGCCAAGATCTAAACCCCACCAAGCTTTGCAGAGGCCAAGATCTAAACCACGCCAAGGCTTGGTGCGGAGGCCCCCACCCTGCCAAGATCTAAACCTGGTGCGGAGCCCCCGCCAAGATCTTGGCTTTGAGCACCCCCCCCCCAAGATCTAAACCACGCCAAGGCTTGGTGCGGTTTAGATCTTTGCAGGGAAAGAGAAGCGGACGCCACCCCTCCCTGCCAAGATCTAACCTGCGCCAAGGCTTGGCTTTGATGCAGTTCAGTTCTTAGCAGGGAAAGAGGTGCGGAGGGCATCCCCTCGCGTCCCCCTTCCCTGCTGAGAACTAATTCCGAGACCCAGGCTCCCCCTCCGCTTGTGAGGCAGTGCCTGGGGAAAGGGAGGAAAGCTCGGCCGGCTGCTTCCAAAGCGCCCGCCTCAGCTCTCAGCTGCCGAGCGGAGAAAGGAGCGTGCTGCTGCCCTCCAGTCTCCTCTCGCCAGTTGAGAACTGAGGAGGGAAAAAACGACCGAATAACATGACGTTTACAAAAAATGGTGATCCCGGGTTCGGTTATGAAACTTCACTTCCGGGTTGGAGGCCGAGGGTCGATATAAGGTCAAAATAATTTAATAATACGAACTATTAACGGGTTTCAAAGTATTTAAGTATTGGAGATATCCGCCCCTAGTTCCTTAGTCAAAGGCAAACTGTGAATGTCTACATTCATCTTCACCGTGACAGAACATGCATTTGTATGCCTATTGTTGTTAAGAAATAACGTAACCGAAAGCCTTGTTGCTCCCTCCTGAGATCACAAGACTTAAGAGTCCTTCAGTCGCATATAGATGCCTATTCGGACCATGGTTCCCGAGTTGGGAATCTAGGTGACCAGAAAGTGATAAAAAAGACCTCCGTACACAAAGAAATAGCTGAAAGACAGAAAATGACCCTCAATCCCTCAGTCTAAAGCCGATAACACTGGAGATCCATTGGTATGTTTGCCATTTCCCCTCACCTTGACCCTGCCTACCCTCCCGTCATGCTCTAAGCTTCCTTCATCTGTTGCAGGAATAGTATTAATCAACGGGGAGAGCTGGCAGCAGATCCGGCGTTTTACCTTGACCACCCTCCGCCAGTTTGGGATGGGCAAGAAGAGCCTTGAGGAGTCCATCCAGGAGGAAGCTCAGTATCTCCTGGAACAATTCCATGGCACCAAGGGTAAGTGGACGCTATTGGCTGGCTTATTCTTGGGACTTTCCAGGAATTTCCTCCTGGCATGTTTTGTTGAAAGGCCCCTCATTCAAACTCTTGCATGCACCTTAGTTGTATAGATCTTCTAGGTACAGGGTTTTCCATACAGAGGGACTTTAGGGGCTTTCCCTCCTGCTCACCCAGAGTCCTGGAATTTCCCTCCTGGAGGTTAGACATCCTGTGGCTTGGCCTATTCTGGGAAGCTTGGACTTCAGATCTCCTAAGCCCAGGTGCTTGGATGTTCTACATCAGGGCTGTCCAACTGCCGGCCCTGCAGGTGTTTTGGACTTCAAATCCCAGAAATTCTAACAGCTGGTAAACTGGATAGGATTTCTGGGAGTTGAAGTCCAAAACTCCTGCAGGGCCGGCCAGTTGGACAGCCCTGTTCTACATCTTTAAAAAAGTTGGAGACTGGATGGCCATCTGTCAGGGGGTCTTTGAATGTGATTTTCCTGCTTCTTGGCGGGGGGTTGGACTGGATGGCCCACGAGGTCTCTTCCAACTCAATGATCCTATGATTCTATAATTCTATGGAAGGAACCTGCGCAAACATGGCTTTCCTATGACAGCTTCCAAAATGAACGGCCATCCGTTCATCCTTAATCAAGGTGGCTTCCACCATTTCTGACTCCTGGACTTCACGTGTCAGAATGTGTGTGTGTTTCTTTAAAAAATATATTTTAATTATTTTATCATAGTTCAATACATTTGTTACATTAATACACTAATGACATCCTCCATGATTCTGGCATCTTCTCTTCTTTCATTATTCCATTACACAGCTCTAATAGTTTTGGGATCAATACTTCTCTCAAACGTTTATAATATTCTGTTCCCAGACCGTCCAGACCTGGAACTTTCCCAGCTTTTAAATTCTTAATAACTTCCTCTATGGGTTGTTCCATAGTTCTTTGTCTCTCTCCTGCAACCTACTCTCCCAATTTTCCTCCACATATTTCCTGCGAGTTGTCGTATAACACCTATACTCCAGGATCTGCACTGGTTACCAATCGAACACCGGATATATGACGCCCCCAGGGGCTGTTTATATCTGTATTTGGTTTGCCATGTACTTGCATGGCTCTTTGTCTTGCCATGTGCTCCTTTGTTCTGCCATGTGCTCACCACAGGGGAGGAGCTGCACCCTGGCTCCTACCTGGTGACCCGCCCTCAACTCCACCCTTTTTACCGGAGTTTACCTGAGGGCAGGACGGCCCTTCTGACCTCACTTCCAGCAGAGTACGTGGACGAAGCAGGCCGAAGTCTGGAGCCAGGCTCAGACAAGGCACTTCGGTTTACGTATAGCCTTCCAACGCTCTCAAAACCAAGGAATTCAGCGATAGGAAGGGCCAGCCCTTCATCAGAGGCCGTTTCTTTGGGGACCAAAGGACTTTGTGCGCCAGAGGACCTTTTGAGGAGCTACAGGAAAACCTGGACTTAAGAGAGAGACCTTCACGCTGCTTAAGGCAAGTGAATGCAACCCCTTTGCTTAAGGGCACTTTTGCAACCCACTTCAAGCTTTTTAGGCCACCAGTTGCTTTTCTACTGGTTGTAATAAATAAACCTGTTTTGAGTTCACCAGTTTCAGTCTGGAACTCATTGCTTAAAGGATCTCCAGGTTTTCTTTTAAGGGAAAGCTGTAATGCGACCCCCAGGTCCCTATAGAATTCGTCCATCCTTTTAAAGATCCCTTTTTGGGTCCTGGGCGGACAC
Source organism: Anolis apletophallus (assembly GCA_030556195.1). NCBI lineage: Eukaryota > Metazoa > Chordata > Lepidosauria > Squamata > Anolidae > Anolis > Anolis apletophallus. The sequence goes on from JARBWK010000021.1 coordinate 6,758,855, forward strand.
CACAGGATCACTTTCAAGGTGTTATTTCTTACTTTCAAGGCCTTGTATGGTCTGGGGCCAGTGTACCTAAAGCAGGGGTGCTCAGGACGTCGATCGCGATCGACTGGTCGATCCTGAGGCCATCTGGAGTCGATCCCAGCTGATGCGGCACTTCTAGAGGGGGCGGAGCCAAGCCGCACCAGGCCCCGCCCCCTCCTCACCGGCTTTAGCTCTACCACAGCTTCAGCAACCTTGAGAAGGGTAGAGGAGGGTATTACCAAGCCAGTGGTGGCTAGCTATGCCATCATTAACTTGGCATACCCCCCTCTGCCCTGGAGAAATTGTGGTAGAGCTCCAGCCAGGGGTGGAGGGGGTGGAGCCCAGAGGTGCCAGGCCCCGCCCCCAAGTGGTGCCAGGCCCCGCCCCACCCCAGCTCCGCCCTGCTTCTCTCAAGGTAGATCTTTCTGTCTTAGATTTATTATAAGTAGCTCGCATGCTGAAAAGTGTGGGCACCCCTGACCTAAAGGATCGCCTGATTCCATATAATCCCCCGAGATCATTACTGTCAGAGGACCAGAACCTCCTAGGCCAGTGGTTCTCAACCTGGGGGTCCCCAGGTGTTTTGGCCTACAACTCCCAGAATTCGAGCCAGTTTATCAGCTGTTAGGGTTTCTGGGAGTTGGAGGCCAAAACATCTGGGGACCCCCAGGTTGAGAACCACTGGCCTAGGCACTCCCAGCTTGAGATCCTTCCGCCTGACGATAGCTCGGCGAAGGGCTTTTTCCATCATTGCCTCGGTATTATGGAACGCTTTGCCGCCTGAGAGTCGGGCTCTGCGAAACTTGGACACCTTCCGCAGAGCATGAGAGACCCATTTATTCAGGCAGGCCTTTGAGTGATATTGGAACTTTTAATCTCTTTGTTTTTATCAGGTATTGTTTTACTTAAACTTTTCTGTAAACCGCCCCGAGCCTCCGGGAGTGGCGGTGTAGAAATCGAAGAAATAAATAAATAAAGGCTTCTATGGAGCTAGCTTTTGTTTGGTATAGTTTAGGGCTGTCCAACTTCTACCGGCCCAAGGGCTGGAATTCCGGCCACTGATCACCTGGGGGGCCGCAGTGTGAAAAAGTTGGAAAAAATCCCTCTTACCTCTAGGGCGTTCTGGTAGATCTCAGGTAGGGCGGGAGGAAGGCTCAGTCCCGCCCCGCAGGCCCCCAATGCCGCCCAGGTGCAGAGGGAGGTTGGACTGGATGGCCCTTGGAGGTGGTCTCCTATTCTAGGAACCTATTGTTATTATTATTATCAGAGGCTGAATGGCCATCTGTGAGGAATGCTTTGATCGTACGATAGCTCTGTACACACTGCTAACACCTCCTAACAAAGAATCAAGGTGCTCACTTGCCTAGTTTCCAACAGACCCCTCCACCGCTGAGGATGCCTGCCACAGACATAGGCAAACACATCAGGGTGCTGTGATGTGGCAGACAGGATGCTGAATCTGTAATGCAGGCATAGGCAAACTTGAGCCCTCCGGGTGTTTTGGGCTTCAACTCCCACAATTCCTAACAGCCTACCGGAGTCCTCGCGCCGAAGCAGCTGCCCTCCACGCTGCCTGCGCAAAACACTCTTTCCCGGGCCTGTCCCCCCCCCCCCGATGTCACGCTCCGCGCCATCCCATGGTCTCGCGCTCGCCCTCGACGCCAGTGCCCTGAAAGCAGGCAGCGCCGTGGGAGAAGCGTCCCGGCTCTTGGAAGGAACAGGCAGCGTGGCAGGCAGCTCTGTCTTGGCGCCCTGCAGGTAAACAACAGAGCAGAGCAAAGGGGGCAGTGGCTGTGGATGGTGCTTGCGCAGCCGTGCGCATGCGTACTTTGGGGGGGGGGATTTTTTAAAGAATTTTTTTTAAAAAATTGGATTTTTAAAAAAATTAAACAGCAGGTTTCTTGCAGGAGGGTAGGAGGGCCGGATCCAAGGGGCTGGCGGGCCGTGTGCGGGCCGCGGGCCGACTGTTGGACAGGTCCTGTATAGTTCATTGTAAAACTCTTCAAAGATCTTAAATTTTTCTTTCACAGATCTACATATTTTACCAGTTTTATCTTTTATCATACCTACTGGACCTTCCATTTTCTTTTTTCTGTGTGGATTTGGCTAACGTCTTTGAATTCCTATCACTAAATTTTAAAATTCCTTCCTTAAATATATTAAATGTTCTTGTTCTTCATCTACTTCCATGTTATCCAATTCCTCTTTTTTAGCTCTCAGTCTTACATAAATTTGTATGTCTCTCTTTTTTGCATATTCTTTTTCCAGCTCCTTTATTTCTTTTTCTAGAGTCCTTTTCCTTTCTTCTTGCCTTTTTTTGAGATGAATTGTCTCTTTTATGCATAACCCTCTCACCACCGCTTTCATTGTGTCCCATAGCACTCCTTTTGATTCTTCTCTTTCATTAAATTAAATTTCTTAGTTGACACAGCTGGACCGATCCCTTCCAGTCCGGCTTCCGTATTGGGCATGGGACGGACACTGTGCTTGTCTCCATTACAGACCAACTTCGCTGCCAGCTGGACCATGGCGGGTCAGCTCTGCTGGTGTTGTTAGATCTCACGGAAGCTTTTGACACCGTAGATCATGCATTATTGACCCACCGTTTAGCCGCGACGGGGGTTAGGGGGACTGCCCTTAAATGGGTGGCCTCCTTTCTTCAAGACCGGAGACAACGAGTGGAGAGGGGAGGGATGGCCTCTGGGAGACTCCCATTAAGTTGTGGGGTCCCCAGGGAGCTATCCTTTCCCCTTTATTGTTTAACATCTACATGCATCCGCTCTTCCGACTGGTTCGCAATTTTGGTCTGGAGTGCCATCAGTAGGCTGATGACACCCAGCTGGTGCTGAGAATGGACGGCAGGCAGGACACCGTACCCATAAGAACATAAGAACATAAGAAGAGCCATGCTGAATCGGGCCTCAGCCCATCTAGTCCAGCATTCTGTGTCACACAGTGGCCCACTAGTTGTTTCTATCAATGCCTTGAAAATCCTGCCTGCCATCAACACAGACTGGATGGCTGTCCATTTCAGTAGCTACTGATTCCCTTGGTATCCATGAATCTGTCTAATCCTGCCTTGAATCCAGGCTTGAACCTCCTCTACCCGATTGTTTCTATCAGATGAAGCCATGACTGGATGGCTGCATTCCAGGGTTGAAGGTGAATCCATTGAAGACGGAGATCCTATGGCTGGGTTGTCCTGGTATGGGTGAGTGCCGGTTGCCTACCCTGGATGGCGAGCGGCTAAGCCCGTTGTCTTTGGTAAAAAGCCTGGGGGCCCAACTAGACCCACTGCTATCAATGGAGACTCAGATCTCCACGGTTAGCAGGTCCGCCTTCTTCCTTCTCCGACAGGCTAGGCGATTGGCTCCTTACCTATCCAGGAACGACCTGGCTACGGTGATCCAGGCAACAGTCATATTGAGATTGGACTACTGTAACGCCCTCTACATTGGCCTTCCCTTGTCGACAACCTGGAAACTCAAGATGGTGCAAAATGCTGCCGCTTGACTGCTGGTGGGAGCACCTGCGAGAGAGCACATCACACCAATCCTACAGCAATTGCACTGCCTGCCAATAGAGTACCAGATTGTTTTCAAGGTGCTGGTTTTGACCTTTAAGGCCTTGTATGGTCTAGGGCCAGTGTACCAGGAGGGACCGCCTCACCCCATACGTTCCCCCAAGATCTCTGCGCTCAGATGAACAAAACCTTCTGATGATTCCATCAGTTCGTTCCTGTCGCCTCTCAAGAACAAGACAACAAGCCTTCTCCGTGGTGGCGCCGACGCTATGGAACGCATTACCAGACGACATTCGGGCTATCATGGAGCTGGCCCCCTTCCGGAGGGCCTGCAAGACAACCCTTTTCAAGCAGGCCTTCAATCTAAGTTCCCCCGGACAACTCTGACTACGTCCTTGTGTTTTATATAACAAAGTGTTTTATCTGCATTTTAATCTGTTGTTTTATGTAAACTGCCCTGAGCCTGCAGGGAGGAGGAGCCGTATATAAAAATGAACAATAAATAAATAAATTTCTTGCCATTCTGATTTCACTCTATCCACAATCTCTCTATAATTCAAAATTTTCATATTGAATCTCCACCTCCTCATTTTATCATAATCACATTTCAAAGCAATCTCAATTGTCACCAGGGCATGATCTGAAATCTTGATAATTCCAATATCAACATTTAACAATTTACTTAACATGTTTTTAGAAACAAAAATGTATTGTTGTATAAACTTTATGTACAGCTGAGTAGTATGTATATTTTTCCTCTCCCTTTACCATTCTCCACACATCCCTTAATTACCATTTATTTATCACTTTACTTATGTCCGTAGTTTCACTATTTTTTAATTTTTGTCATTTGTGTAGGTTTATCTTTTATTATCCATGTAACAATTGCAATCCCCTCCAAATATTACATATTGTTGGTGATAGTTTTCTATCTGACCTAGAACCTTTTTCATAAAATTATTGCTGTTTTACATTTGGTGCATATACATTTACTAATACATATCCCCTATTTCATTATACATTATTATGTATCTACCTTCCACACAAATGATTTTTCATAGCTTCTTATCCAGCTCGGTTTTAATTCATTCAATCCCAGTTTATTCTGGTGTGTTTCCTGTTTAAAGGTAACGTCTGCTGCATCTTTTTTCAAAAGGGTTTCAATCCTCCTTTTTAATTACCGTCCCTAAACTTCTGGTGTTCAGTGTTGATTTTCTTAATTTATTGGACATCATTTCCATTTCCATTAAAAAACTTTTTTGTGGCTTGATCCATTGTGAACCTTTGTCCCTTGTAATCTCCTCCCCTCTTCCCCCTTGTGACCCTGCTTCCCCTCCCCCTTCCCCCACTTCCATTATTTGGGATGTCTTGTTCCAATCATGGCCTCTTGCCTTCACAAGTGGGGAGGGGGCACACAAAATCATCCTGTGGCCCTGAGTCTCCCCCCCCCCGAGTGATCTTTTTTTTTTTTTTTACAAAAAATAAAGTTTTGATTGCAGTGCTTCTAAATTTCTTCTTGCAGCCGTATTTTTTCGACAGCACCAATTATTTCCTCCAATTCTCTTTCTTTATCTAATGTACTTTCCCCAACCGCTCCTTTCTCCTCTTCATCCTTTCCATCTCTGTCTGTAAGAGGAGGAAGGAGGCAGCCATTTCTGCCCACCCAGGAGCAACTCAATCCATGGAAACAGATCAAGAGTTTCCAAACTGGTTAGAACTGGACTAATTACCTAAGAATTGGACTGAGTTAAGACTGTCCTTTTTCACCCTTCCAGGCCAGCCCTTTGACCCACGCTACCTCACCACCTGTGCTTCCGCCAATATCATCTGTTCTGTCATCTTTGGAAAGCGCTACAGATACAACGACAAGATGTTCCAAACCTTGATTGCACTGCTTGTTGAAAACATTGAGATTTTTACTTCTATTTGGGGACAGGTAAGCCCTTTTCTGTCATTGCTTGTGGGGTGACGTTTCTCCTTAAGATCCCATCTGTACTGGTCGTTTACGACAACTCCAGGTTATTTTCAAAACATGGTGGTTAGACTATGCACACAGCAAAAGTGCACTGCAGCATGCTTTAGGCCCGTTAAGTGAAAACAAGCAAAGCCAGGAGAAAGTCCGAAAGGAAACTCTTAAGTCTCATCAGAGCACTCCGGTATAAACCACATCACACAGAGAACTCAGCTCCACAAAATGCAAATTGCTGTGCTGACACTGAGTCCGATGTAGAGGGTGTTACAGTAGTCTAGCCTCGAGATGACCGTCACTTGTATTACCGTGGCCAGGTCGTTCCCGGACAGGTAGGGGGCCAGTCGCCTAGCCTGTCGCAGATGGAAAAATGATGTCTTGCTGACCATGGAGACCTGGGCCTCCATGGACAGCAATGGGTCCAGCTGGACCCCTAGGCTTTTTACCAAAGATGACAAGCTTAACCGCTCACCATCCAGGGTAGGCAACCGGCACTCATCCAGCCCAGGGCGACCGAGCCACAGGATCTCCGTCTTCGATGGATTCACCTTCAGCTGGCTGGAACGCAGCCAACCAGTCACGGCTTCAAGGCATTGATGGAAACAATTGGGTACGGTGTCCGGCCTGCCGTCCATTCTCAGCACCAGCTGGGTGTCATCAGCATACTGATAACACTCCAGACCAAAGTCGCAAACCAGCTAGGCCAGCAGACGCATATAGGTGTTAAACAATAAAGGGGAAAGGATGGCCCCTTAATGGGAGTCTCCCAGAGACCTCCTTCCCCCTCTCCACACGTTGTCCCTGGTCTTGGAGGAAGGAGGCCACCCATTTAAGGGCAGTCCCCCTAACTCCCATCGTGGCTAAACGGTGGGTCAGTAATGCGTGGTCTACTGTATCAAATGCTGCCGTGAGATCTAACAACACGAGAGGGGCTGACCCGCCTTGGTCCAGCTGGCGGCGAAGTTGGTCTGTAATGGCGACAAGCACGGTCTCTGTCCCATGCCCAATACGGAAGCCGGACTGGAAGGGATCAAGTCCAGCTGTGTCGTCTAAGAACTGTTGCAGCTGATCCGCTGCTGACTCTCTCTCTCTCTCTCTTTTAAAGCGTGCCAGCTCCCACGCAATGATAGCAGTTCTGCATTCGTGGCATTCACTGTCAGTGTTGTTCATCAGTGTCTGTACGTTCCATGTTCCAAAGTTCATTTTTCTTTTTTGGCCGCAGGGTGGTGACCCCACTGGATGCAGCAATCCAGTCAGGGATAAGAGAGGCAGACTATATTTAGGGCACCTTTTCTAGCCCCTTCCCCGTGTGGGGTGAACAGAGTGGATCCTCAAATCGGCTGCTCAGACATGGATACAGCTGCCGAACTACTCAACTGCCTCAGACCTTGAGGTAGAACAACTGAGAAGCAGAGAACAAGCTCATCCCCTTCTAAATTTCACCACCCTCCAAATATTTAAACCTGGCTCTCATGTCCCCTCCTAATATGAATTAAGCCCTTCACCTTTCCTTCCAGCTTTTCAATGTCTTCCCTGCCCTCATGGGATGGGTTCCAGGGCCCCATCAGCGTGTCATACCAAACTATGCCAAATGCAGAGAAATCATTTTGGAGGAAGCCAAGGAGCACAGGGCTACTCTGGACTCAGACTCACCTCGGGATTTCATCGACTGCTTCTTTATCAGAATGGATCAGGTAAGAGAGAGCCCAGGGACCCATAACCAGAGGCCATCCTCAGGCAGCAAACACTAGCGACAACTGGCAACTCCAGGGGCTCTGGAATGGTGTCTCTGTGATAGATTTCCATTAGACTCCTAAGGAGATCTCCAAGCTGCCCAGCCTGACCACTTGGGGAGGTCATTGGAAGCCCCTCTGTCCTGGGACCCCAACGGCCACTGATAAATGCTTCTGTTCCTTAGTGTTCTTTACCTAAGAAAACCAGGATTCAGGGAGTTGGCCACCGATTTGAAGGTGGAGAGACTCCAAGACGTATCCTGGCATTGCCTGGGAAAGTTCACTGCAGAGAGTGGTTCAAGGCCCCAGAATCAAGGCCAAAGAAAGCCAAGTGTCCAGTGTTATCCCAGTGAATTCCTCTGCATGAACTGGGCATGGAGGGGGGGGGGGCAGATGCTATGTGAGGCCAGGTTATCCCCCACCCTCAACTCTGTCTCTAAGAAGAAGAAGCAGCATTTTCATTTTAAGATTTCATGGCTAAGTGTTTGCAGGAAAGGTTTTCAGGATGCGCATGTGATGCATTTTTACCTTCAGCGTTCCCTTCAATGAGTCTAGGCGTGATGGAGCTGCTCTTCATTCTTCTTCATTCCCTCTGTGGCAGTGGCAGTTGGGATAGCTAAAGGGGAACCTTTCATCTGTTTCTGGGCCAGTCATGGGGGTTCTGCCTGTCTCTTCCTCTCTCCCGCTGAGGCAAGGGCAGTGGCTGTTGGAATGGCTGGAGGAGGGCCTGTGATCTGTTTCTGGGCCAGTCATGGTGGTTGTGCATGTCTCTTCCTCTCTCCCGCTGAGGCAAGGGCAGTGGCTGTTGGGATGGCTGGAGGAGGGCCTGTGATCTGTTTCTGGGCCAGTCATGGGGGTTCTGCCTGTCTCTTCCTCTCTCCCGCTGAGGCAAGGGCAGTGGCTGTTGGGATGGCTGGAGGAGGGCCTGTGATCTGTTTCTGGGCCAGTCATGGTGGTTGTGCATGTCTCTTCCTCTCTCCCGCTGAGGCAAGGGCAGTGGCTGTTGGGATGGCTGGAGGAGGGCCTGTGATCTGTTTCTGGACCAGTCATGGGGGTTCTGCCTGTCTCTTCCTCTCTCCCGCTGAGGCAAGGGCAGTGGCTGTTGGGATGGCTGGAGGAGGCAGTGGTGGTTGGGATGGCTGGAGGAGGCCTGTGATCTGTTTCTGGGCCAGTCATGGGGGTTCTGAGGCAAGGGCAGTGGCTGTTGGGATGGCTGGAGGAGGGCCTGTGATCTGTTTCTGGGCCAGTCATGGTGGTTGTGCATGTCTCTTCCTCTCTCCCGCTGAGGCAAGGGCAGTGGCTGTTGGGATGGCTGGAGGAGGGCCTGTGATCTGTTTCTGGGCCAGTCATGGTGGTTGTGCATGTCTCTTCCTCTCTCCCGCTGAGGCAAGGGCAGTGGCTGTTGGGATGGTGGGAGGAGGGCCTTTCATGGGTTTCTGGGCCAGTCATGATGGGTTCTGCCTGTCTCTTCCTCTCTCCCGCTGAGGCAAGGGCAGTGGCGGTTGGGATGGTGGGAGGAGGGCCTGTGATCTGTTTCTGGGCCAGTCATGGGGGTTCTGCCTGTCTCTTCTCTTCCTCTCTCCCGCTGAGGCAAGGGCAGTGGCTGTTGGAATGGCTGGAGGAGGGCCTTTGATCTGTTTCTGGGCCAGTCAGGGAGGGGGCCTTTCATCTGTTTCTGGGCCAGTCATGGGGGGTTCTGCCTGTCTCTTCCTCTCTCCCGCTGAGGCAAGGGCAGTGGCGGTTGGGATGGTGGGAGGAGGGCCTTTCATCTGTTTCTGGGCCAGTCATGGGGGGTTCTGCCTGTCTCTTCCTCTCTCCCGCTGAGGCAAGGGCAGTGGCAGTTGGGATGGTGGGAGGAGGGCCTTTCATCTGTTTCTGGGCCAGTCATGGGGGTTCTGCCTGTCTCTTCCTCTCTCCCGCTGAGGCAAGGGCAGTGGCAGTTGGGATAGCAGAAGGGGAACCTTTAATCTGTTTCTGGGACAGTCATGAGGGGTTCTGCCTGTCTCTTCCTCTCTCCCGCTGAGGCAAGGGCAGTGGCGGTTGGGATGGTGGGAGGAGGGCCTTTCATCTGTTTCTGGGCCAGTCATGGGGGGTTCTGCCTGTCTCTTCCTCTCTCCCGCTGAGGCAAGGGCAGTGGCGGTTGGGATGGTGGGAGGAGGCCTTTCATCTGTTTCTGGGCCAGTCAGGGGGGTTGTGCATGTCTCTTCCTCTCTCCCGCTGAGGCAAGGGCAGTGGCAGTTGGGATGGCTGGAGGAGGGCCTGTGATCTGTTTCTGGGCCAGTTATGAGGCGCTATGCCTGTCTCTTCCTTTCTCCCTCTGAGGCAAGGACAGTGGCAGTTGGGCTGGAGGAGGACCTTTCATCTAATTCTGGGCCTAGACATGATGGAGCTGTCCCTAACCTTTCTTCTTTCCCTCTGAGGCCCAGACAGTGACAGTTCATTGACTCCTGTGCCTAGGCATGATGGAGCTGTGCCTGTCTTTTCTTTTCTCCCTCTGAGGCAAGGGCAGTGGCAGCTGGGATGGCTGGAGGGGGACCTTTCATTTGCTTCTGGGCCTAGGCATGATGGAGCTGTCCCTGTCTCTTCCTCTTTCCTTCGGAGGCCAAGGCAGTGTCAGTTCATTGACTTCTGGGCCTAGGCATAATGGAGCTGTGCCTGTTTCCTCCTCCAGTACTGTTTGACAAGTTAAGGAAAGACTGTGTAAGCGTTTACTCGCAGAGAGCATCCAGTCATAGTTCTCTGAATAGTTTCAAACTGCAGTAATTCTACAGTGTACGTAGATATAACCATAGTTGTCCTGACTCTACTGATGGTGCCGTCTAGTGTCTATGTTGTCAGAGATTTACACACAAGAAAACAACTGGTAGTGTGAACAGGACAAATAACTCCAGATAACCACAGATAGGTGTAGTAGAATTCTGAGCAAAATTCGTTCCTACCATTTCTACTATTTCTTTTGTGTCTTCCATTTATTCGGAAGCACAAAATGGGAAATCCCTGTCCCCCCGCCACCCTAAACTCTGCTTGAACACAGCCTACTTTTCTGTGCATCCAAACTCGCCTCCTAGACTTGGAAAGAGAGTGTGTGTGTGGCAGGGCGTGCGGGCAGGCCCAGAAAGTATGCACACCTCCCAGTGCCTTCAGTTGAGCACCTCTTACTCTAGAGTAGAAACAGGTAAGAAGGTGCCAGGTAAGAAGAAGGCACACCACGAAAGGGAGCCAGTGGGTGGCAAGTCCTCCCAATAGTGGTCCAAAATGAAAGATCCAAAATCGACCCTCCCAATTTCGGAAGGCTTGCAAAAATGGATTGGGCCCCCCAACGACAGCTGAGACACGAAACAGCATATCTCTAATTCTCTGGAACAATCACCATCTGTCCCGAGTCAACCCAAATTTTATACTTCCCCGTTGAATCAGCCTCCACACCCAAATGCAGCACTTTCACATGTGGGTTAGGCCTGGGGTATTAACTGTGTTAGTGTACGTGAACTTGGGTTTAGGCAGCAGAGTCCATTTAAGTGGAAGAACCCAGCCAAGACCGATAAATCCATTTAACAAGACCTTTTATTCAATGTGATCACCATTGAGGCAGATAGCCCCTTTGACCATGCAGGTCAAGGAACCAATGGCTACCGCGCCGAACTACGCAGGTAGAATTCATTTATAGTATTGTAAGCATCTACATCACACTTATGTATTTTCATAGCTGTCTATTGGCTACAAATGATCACACATGTATAATGAATTATCTTCCTTTGTCTCCCTTGTAAGGCTACCTTTTTGGCTTATTCACACTACATTACGAGCAGCATCAGGAATGTGTAAAAACAAGCAGGCAGTAAAGCCCTTAAGGGGGGTTCGTCACTTCTCAAATTATCACTAAAGAGAAACCAAGTAATGTACAATTCCTGAAATGTCTCACCAGGAGAAACATGATGAGGCCTCTCAGTTCACCATGGAAAACATGGCTGCCTGCTGTATTGACTTGTTTGCCGCAGGAACTGAAACAACCAGCTCCACGCTCGAGTATGGACTCTTGACCCTCCAGAAGTACCCAGAGGTTGAAGGTAAGACAGATGTGGAGCTTTCGGGGAAACAGGTTCATGCCTAAATATGGCCAGGTCCTGGAAATATGTTTGCGTTGAAAATAAGTCCTGGAAGTGGCTAGATTATTAGTTTTCGTTTAGAAACACTGAATGGCTAGATTGGTGTTCAGGTCATGTGTGATGCTAGAAGGTAGGTGTTTATTTGTCACCTGAGGGTATTCTTATCGCCTCCTAGGCCCTTGGTCAAGACCTCCCTTGGGAAACCACAGAGTCCAACTAGGATACAACAGATTTATTGAGAATATAGTTGATAGGAAAGAGGTTGGAAGCAATACTATAGTGCTTCCAATAGCAGCAACTCTCAGGAGCAAAGCAACGAGTAAATAGTCCCTTGGTAATCAGGATTCAAGCCGGATGCAAACAGGAACAAGCCGAATTGAAATGCAAAGGAAGTCTCTTTAAAAGCAGCCGGTGTAAAGGCAATGAAAAACCTTTCCGGAACACACAGGAACTTTAGCAAGGATAGGAATCAAGGCAGCCCAAAGCTGACTGGCAAAGTCTTCCTGGAAGGCCCAGCGGCCTCTCCTACAGGAGCTTCATCTTGAATGCAATGTTGGCACGAGATCCCGCTGTGGGGCATCTCCACACGGATATACTGTCCAGACCCTTTGATCTAGGTGCGTCGAGTGTCAAAGTGGCATGATGGGTGGCAGCCTGTTTTTAGCTACCTCAGCCTCTAGGGAATGTAAACCTCGTTAGCGTTTGCAGCTGGAGATGGGAGTCGCGCTCCCGTCTTATCACTTCGGCCTGCTTTGCTAACCTTGACCAGTTCATGCCGCATTCTTGGTGCCTGGCTCTCACGGGAAAGGCAAGCAGGCCTAGCCCGGTCTTTAAGAGAGAGAAAGGCCTGCTTGGAAGAATCCTTAAAGCCAACATGGCTGCAGTATTGTTCATGCAAAACTGAGGCCTGTGGGGGCTGGCCCCTGACAATTCTGCACCTGTGATCTATATTAGGATTATATGGCACTACACTCCAAAACGCTGAATGACCTTTTCCAGAGGCTTCATGTTAATGCTGAATAGCATGAGGACAAAACAGAGCCCAAACAGACCCCACAGGTCAATGGCCAAGGGTTCGAAGAAGAGCCCCCCAACAAGACCTTCTGGGTAGGAATGGACCACCATAAGATGGTGACTCAAAGTCCCATCTCAGTGTGACAGCCAAGAAGCCACTGAAAAGTCCAGTAGAACCATCAGGGACAAGCTGTCGTTCTCTGCGTGGGTCATCCACCACGGCAAAACAGTCTTTGCCTCGTAGTCAGGCTTGAATCTAAATTGAAATATAATAATATCTCACTCCATAAAACGTTTGGCACCCACCTCTTGGGATGGAGTGGTTCCACTTTTAGGGAGCACCTCCCTATGTGGCTGACTATGATGAAAAGATTCACATGGATTTGAGGACAGATCCTTCTTGTTTTCTTGCAATGAACTAGAATTTGTATGAATTCTCTGATGTTCCCTGGATGTTTGTTTTTTGATACTTCACCCTATCCATCTCCTGGCAGAGAAAGTGCAGGAAGAGATTGACCGGGTGGTTGGCCGCTCTCGGATGCCCAGCATGGCTGACCGTGGACAGATGCCTTACACAGACGCTGTCCTCCATGAGATCCAGAGGTTCATGTCTCTTTCTCCACTGGCCATCCCCCATGCCGTGGTCAAAGACACGTCGTTCAGAGGATACATCATCCCAAAAGTGAGTTCTCCACTTCTTCTTCCAGAAAACCACCGCTCCGTGGTCCCAGTAAAACTGAGGGGTCTCTTGGAGACAGTGACAAATAGTTCCACAACATTCAGTAATGTGATACTCTATGTGCAATGATTACTAGCGGTGTGCAATTATTTGTTAGTCCTCATCAGTCTGATCAAATTTGTTAAATTCTTACTTACAAGGCAATATCCAACATGTGGGCATGGCCCGCGCCCAAACCACTGCACGAAGGAGACCAAGACTGTGTTGTTGTAGGATTTTCTGGGCTATATTTATTTGTTTATTTATGTATTTATTTACGTCATTTATATTCCACCTTTCTCACCCCGCAGGGGACTCAGGGTGGATTACAATATACATATACAGGCAAACATTCAATGCCATACACACACAACATATAGACAGACACTCAAAGGTGAGATCTCACCTCTGAGGATGCTTGCCATAGATGCAGGCGAAATGTCAGGAGAGAATGCCTCTAGAACATGGCCATATAACCCGAAAAAACCTACAACAATGCCGTGATTCCGGCCATGAAAGCCTTCGACAATACAGAGACCAAGACTGTTTCAGTTCCATGGCCTGGCTTACAGCCGGACTGTGACGGATCCAGGTAGCCGGTTTCCTCCAAGAACACCTGGAGTTGCAAGGCCACCTTCACTCAGTCTGCCAAACCCCTTCTGGCCCGCTTTATCATCCAGGACGGGAAGGGGTCTAGGATACATGTGGTCGGCCTTGCCCCTCCAAGGACCATGCCCATGTTCTCGGGTTGCACCAATTGAAATGAATCCATTAAAACCAGACAAGCAGGTGCTTGTGTTACATCTTCAGAGTCTGCTGTTAGCAGTGTGCCCAGGACAGAACGGATCACAGTGGCCCGCCGTATCTTCCTGAGGTATAAATCTGCATTCCCGATGAAGTGTGAATGCACCCATTGATTTCAGTAGTTTCAGATCACTTTAAGAAGCCTTGACTCAATGCTATTGATTGATTGATTTATTGTTTCGATTTGTATACCGTCCTTCCAGTTCGGCTCAGGGCGGTTTACAGTACATCGACCAAATTTAAACCGTAACCACAAAACAACATGTCAATTAAAACAGAATTTACAGTTAGCCCATAACCAAGTAATAGCTAGACACTGAATGCCAGACGGAAAAGAACTGTTTTACAAGCTTTCCGAAAAGCTGGCAATTTGGTAATTGCTCTAAATTCAAGTGGCAGCGTGTTCCACAGGCTTGGAGCAGCAACGGAGAAGGCCCTCTGCCTCGTCAAAGACAAGTGAATAGTCCGTAAGGAGGGGATCTGTAAGAGGTTGTGATCCTCAGATCGAAGAGGTCTCTGGGGAACATATGGGAGCAGACGGTCCCTCAAGTACACCGGCCCCAGACCATGCAAGGCCTTAAAGGTTAGCACCAACACTTTGAAGATGATCCGGTGCTCAATTAGTAACCAGTGCAGTTGCTGCAGGGCTGGAGTAATACGTAACCTGGCCACAAGTCTCGCTGCAGCATTCTGCACCAGTTTAAGCTTCCGGATGACCGACAAAGGTAGACCAATGTAAAGGGCGTTACAGTAGTCTAGCCTCGAGATGACCGTTGCCTGGATTACCGTGGCTAGGTCGCGCCCCGTGAGGTAGGGAGCCAGCCGCCTAGCCTGCCGCAGATGAAAGAAAGCGGATCTGCTGACAGCGGAGACCTGTGCCTCCATTGTCAGCAGCCGGTCCAATTGGACCCCAAGGCTTTTTACTATTGACGATGGGCGTAGTGCCTCACCGTCCAGAGTAGGCAGCTGAAGCCCACACCCACCGGTGCGACCCAGCCAAAGGATCTCCGTCTTCGATGGGTTCACTCTCAATCGACTGGCTCGTAGCCAACCAGTCACGGCTTCAAGGCATTGCTGGAAACAATCGGGTACAGAGTCCGGCCAGCCATCCATCCTCAGCACTAGCTGGGTGTCATCAGCGTATTGATGACACTCCAGACCAAAGCTCCGCACCAAGTTGGCAAGTGGTCGCATTTAGATGTTGAAGAGGAGAGAATGGCTCCCTGAGGGACCCCACAATTAAGTGGGAGCCTCTCGGAAACCATACCTCCCCTCTCCACTCGCTGTCCCCGATCTAGAAGAAAAGAGGACACCCATTTAAGAGCAGTCCCCCTAACCCCTGCCACGGTTAATAATGCGTGGTCTACCGTATCGAAAGCTGCCGTGAGGTCTAGTAGCAGAAGCAGCGCTGATCCTCCTTGATCCAATTGGCAGCAAAGTTGGTCTGTGATGGCGACCAGCACAGTCTCTGTCCCATGCCCAATTCGGAAGCCGGACTGGTAGGGATCTAGTCCGGCTGTGTCATTTAGGAACCGCTGCAGATGGTCCGCTACTGCCCTCTCAATCACCTTGCCCAGGAACGGTAAGTTCGACACAGGGCGGTAACTGGAGGGAACCAAGCGGTCTAAATCAGGTTTTTTCAGTAGCGGACTCACCATCGCCTCTTTCAACCCCCCTGGAAACACTCCTTGCTCAAGGGAGCGATTTGCTATCTTCAACAGGGGGCCACGTAACCCTTCCCAGCAAGACTTAACTAGCCAGGAAAGTCATGGGTCGAGGGAGCAGGTGGTTGGCCTTGCTGCAGTCATGATCCTATGACAAAGATAAGGCCATGCTTGCCCTACCGATCCCTTCTCAATTTCCCTGCATGCGGCAGCAAGGCTTCCTATCTCATGATACATGAATGCAACAGCCATAATGGGCCTACAAGGGACATTGCTTGCTCTTTTGATATACATTAGGAACATAACTCCAGCTGCACATTCCAGCTAAAGTAAGTTGTGAACGATCTTGCTGTGGTCAATTCAGCCACTATCTGACCCCAATAATCCACTTTCCCAGGCCTTGTAATGTTTTGATTATTATCTCTCCCACACCAATATTTTGCAGGGCACCACGATCTTTCCTGTTCTGATCTCGGCGCTGCATGACGACAAGGAATTTCCTAACCCCAAAGAATTTGACCCCGGACACTTCTTGAATGAAGACGGGACCTTCAGGAAGAGCGACTACTTCATGCCCTTTTCGGCAGGTAAGACCCTCTCTCCTTCCCATTGGGTGGCAACCTTGAACATCACGAGGTCAAGCAACTCTTTCTGAATTTCTGGGTTGTCCATTGCTGAGGAAATGTCTCTGTGAGTCCTGTTTTGCCCCAGAGAAATCCTTACAACAAGGGTCAAAGCAACTGAAAAGCTTTACTTCCGCAACATGATAATACTCTAACAAACAGCACCAAAGGAATAGTAGGGAAAATCCCAAAAGCAAAGCTAACTGCTAACTAAGAGCACACTGCTAACTCTGTCTCTCTCTGCTTCTTCTCTTTGCATAGTTCAAGCCTGAAAAAAAATGTAACAGTATCCAAAAGTCCCAGGCTTACCCATCTTCTTGAGCATTGCTCAACCAATGCATCTTATTTTACAGTTGACACACACACGCACTGATTCCCCCCATGCTCCAACAGAATGGTTTCTGCCAGCATTGATTACTTGCTCTACTTCTGATTGACAGCCCTCAGCTCCCAGCACAGGTGTTCCTTGCAGCAATTCCAGCTGACGTTCTCCTTTCTTCTTTTGCACTTTGGTGTTCCTCAAACATAGGAAATGGCAGTATGTTTTCCTCACCCTCTTCTTCCTCCTCAACACTTGGCTCCAGAAACCCAGCTCATACATCTTCAGCCTCAGAAGAAGAGTTGTGGCTTCCACTGGATCATCACATGGCTTTGAGATATGGATTGCTTCAGTCCAAAGAGAGCTCCCTTTTGACACTTTTCTATTAAAACCTGGAGATATTGACCACCATGGTGTCCAAAACAAGAGCGCTGGAGACCACCAAATTATTTTAAAATAGAAAAATGGCCTCCCCCTATGTTGGACTTTTCTCTGTAAGTGGATGATGGGAAGCATCTCAAAAGTGGAGTGTTGTGTGATTTTGAGGTTGTGTGGCCATGTCGTAGCAGCTTTTTCTCCTAATGTTCTGCCTGCGTCTGTGGATTGCTGGCATCTACAGATGACCACTTGCCCAGCTGGTACGCAGTTTTGGGCTCGAGTGCCGTCAGTACGCTGATGACACCCAGCTCATTCTGCGAACGGGGGGCCAACACGAATCTGTGTCTGATAATTTCCATCTTTGCCTTGAAGCCGTCACTGGATGGCTGCGAGCCAGTAGGTTGAAGGTGAATCCAGCGAAGACGCAGATCCTTTGGCTGGGTCGCCCAGGCGGTGTTGCACCTTAGCCCTGGGAGACTCCCGTAGTAAACCACACAAGTCCAGCTATGGTTAAATGCTTTATTTAGAATAAATGGATAGCAAAGAAGAGGAGAGTTCTAGTTCAAAGATGCCCGTAGCACCTGGTATTGCAAAGCAATAGTCCAACAGAGAAGGTATTAAAGCAATAGAGTCTTCACGCCCCAATGGGCCAAATCCACAGTAAGTCTTGAAGAAAAGCTTGGTAAACAAAGTCCAGGAAGGCCGCAAGGCCCGAGCAAGGTTCTGTAGGCTTGGGTTGCTATGTTGGCAGGAGATAGGCAGTGTTTCCAAGTCCGAATCTTTATAGGTCTTGGAGGCTTTGATGTTACGACGCAGGAGTGCGTCAGAACAGGCTCTCACGGGATGATTTGCAGCTGGACTTCTTCAGCCCTTCCGCATCAGAATGGTATGCCAGCCAATTAACACTAGCCCCTGGGTGGAAGGGAGTCAACGGGCCTCTAAGCTCCCAGTGCCTTTCCTTATTGAGCCGAGATGGAGCCGGGCTCTGTGTGTCCTTGAGCGAGGCATGAACTTCAGGCTTGCTCTGCAGCTGGTTTGCTTGCAGTTTGGTTTCAGGCCACGCCGGCAGTTCAATACCAGCATGGCTTCGGTTTGGTTCTATGGGGTCAGGAGGCTGGGCAGGAGGCTGGGGTCTGACAGGCAGTGGGGATCTCCAGCTTCCAACCCTGGATGGCGTGGCGTTATTCCCGTCGTCATCGGTAAAGAGCCTTGGAGTCCATTTGGACACTCAGCTTTCTATGGAGACTCATATCTCCATGGTCAGCCGAGTTGCGTTTTTCCATTTACGCCAGGCTCGGAAGCCGACCCCTTACCTGTCCCATCGCGACTTGGCCTCAGTTATCCAAGCGACGGTCATCTCAAGACTAGACTACTCTTTACATTGGCCTTCCTTTGTCGGCGACCCGGAAACTAAAGTTGGTGCAGAACGCGACATCTCGTTTGCTTGCAAGCGTGTCCGCGTGCCACCACATTATACCTCTTCTTCAGGAGCGACACTGGCCACCTGTTGAATTCCGGATCACCTTCAAAGTATTAGTTTTGACCTTTAAGGCCTTGTATAGTCTGGGGCCAGTGTACCTGAGGGACCGCCTGACCCCATATTGTCCCATGAGACCACTGAGATCAGAAGAGCAGGACCTTCTTTTTGTACCGAGCGTCAAAGCCTTCCGCCTGACTTCGATGAGGAGAAGGGCATTTTCCATTATTGCGCCCACACTTTGGAACTCCTTACCACAGGAGATTAGTTCACTTCGCAACCTCATGGCGTTTCGGAAGGCCTGTAAGACCTGGCTGTTGCAGCAGGCTTTTGTAACCTGAGTTAGTTTAGTGGTATATGCTGATTTTATGGTTAAGTGTTGCCGTTTTAAATGGTTTTATATACATTATTTGTTGTGATTCCTTCAATTTGTGAGCCGCCCCGGGAGTGGCAGCCAAGAAATTCGAATAAATAAATAAATAAATTTAATGGTAGTAAAGCTTTACTACCCAGGCCCGGATTACCCATAATCCGCCTAGGGCGGCAGCCATGGGGGGCAGCAGGTCCGGACCCCCCAATTTTCAAAAAAAAAATATTCAAAAAAATATTCCAAAAAAATATTCAAAAAAAGCAAAAAATTTCCCCAAAGAATAAAAAAAGTGCGCATGCGCATGGCTACCCCGATGCCCCCCTTGCTTTGCTCCCCTCGGCTCTGCCCCCGCCCCCGGCTCTTCCCTGGCTCCGCCCCTGCCATCATGCCGGCCTCAGAAGCGGCCCCTATTCAGGCCGGCATGGTGGCTTAAGGAGGGCTCCTCCCTCCCTCCTGAAGCATGGCATCGGCTCCGGGGGTGCTGCTTTCCTTCCTCCTCCTCCTCTCCTCGCGCTGGCAGGAGGTGGGGGTGGCACCGGGGGGGGGGCGGAGCCGGGGCGGTGGGGAGGGCCTTTGGCCAAAGGCACCAAAAGGCCATGATCCGGGCCTGTTACTACCATCAGATCCTCTGAAGATGCCAGTCACAGTTGTAGGAGACCCGTCTGGAGAAAATGAGTCTTTTGGTTATTTCTAATCCATGTTCTGGTCTCTGGAGCAGCAGCGGAGAGGCCTGTTCCCTTTTGGCCACAACTTCCTTTCAGATTTCTAAAGACGGCTCAGTCAAGTCACAAAGCATGGGAAATAAACTAGACGAACTTGAACTCTTAATACAAGGCAAATACAACATAATTGGCACCACTGAAGCCTGGTGGGATGAATCTCATGATTGGGATGTAAAAATGGAGGCATGGAACCTATTTCAGAGAAATAGACCAAAGTGAAACAGAGGAGCAGTAACATTGGATGTATACACCTGTGAAAATGTATATGACATTTGGGTTAAAATCAATGCGGAAAGAAACAACAAGGATGTTGCTGTGGGGATCTACTACTGTGAGGAACATCCTCATTGTTGATCAGTGGAATTCACTGCCTCAGTGTGTGGTGGAGGCTCCTTCTTTGCAGGCTTCAAAACAGAAGTTGGGTGGTCATCTGGCAGAGGGGCTCTGATTGTGCTTTTCCTGCCTGGCAGAGGGTTGGACTGATGGCCATGTGGTCTCTTCAAACTCCAAGACACTATCATTGTAAACCTCTCTAAAGTAAACATTTATAGATTCCTTAGCTTGCTCTACATAAGGTTTGTGAAGAATTTTGAAATTTGGTGTCCTGGGCAGAGGTTTCCAGGTGAGGAGGCCTCACCAAACCAGAATAGAGTAGGACTACTAATCCTCTTGCTGTCGGGACTATTACACTGTTGTGTGCATCTTACAGCTCTCTTTCTGACCCCTTTCCCTGTTTCTCCCTTCCTTCCTTCCTGGGTCTCCTTTTTGCAGGCAAACGGATCTGTTCAGGAGAAGGCCTGGCCCGCAGGGAACTCTTCCTGTTCTTCACCTCCATCCTCCAGAACTTCAAGCTGAAACCCATCACAGACCCCGAGGACATTGATGTCACACCTCTGGTGAATCCCTTGAGCAGATTCTCCCGGCCCTATAAGTTCTGTGTTATCCCTCGTTGAAAAGCTCCTGCCTGGGGAACAGATGCCCTGGGACAGTCAGGGATGACTGCACAAACTCAGCTTTCCTTCTTTGTTACACAACTATCCTAGACCTTCTTGGCGAGGAAACAATTCTAGAGATGTCTGGAAGCCATTCCTGTCTTCAGCGAAAACATGGTGTTTGTATTATAGCCGCAGGGGTCTAAGGGGGTCTTTCAAATCTGTATCTGTGCATGGGTTTAAGTCGCTTAATTGTAAAAACATTCTTTTAGCCTGCTTATTCTCTCTTTTATATGGTACTAGCTGTACCCGGCACGCGTTGCTGTGCCCTTTTTAGGAGATGCGAGAAAGTCCAATCATCCATGGTGTGCCCACCTCTAAACTGCAGTTGGATGGAGTGTGGGTCATGGGGGGCATGGTGTGCCAAGTTGGGTCTTTATTGGTATTGGTTCTGGGCCACATTGGTCTGTGGGGAATGATGGGTTTTGAAGTACTACAAATTCCATTTTCCATGGTGGTACTTCAAGTCCCATCATGCATGGTCGGGGCTCTGTGTGCCAAGGTAGGTTACTGTAAATTCAGGCCATACACAATGTCCCATGAGCTGAGGCCTAGTTAGGAACAGCAAGTTAATGAATCCTTATTGTCAATTCAGGCCATACACAATGTCCAATGAGCTGAGGCCTAGTCGGGAGAATCAAGTTAATGAAGTCTTACTGTCAATTTAGAGCGTAAGCAGCTTCCCAGTAAGTGAGGGCTAGTTAGGGAAATCAAGTTAATGAAGTCTTACTGTCAATTTAGAGCGTAAATAGCTTCCCAGTAAGTGAGGGCTAGTTAGGGAAATCAAGTTAATGAAGTCTTACTGTCAATTTAGAGCGTAAGCAGCTTCCCAGTAAGTGAGGGCTAGTTAGGGAAATCAAGTTAATGAAGTCTTACTGTCAATTTAGAGCGTAAATAGCTTCCCAGTAAGTGAGGGCTAGTTAGGGAAATCAAGTTAATGAAGTCTTACTGTCAATTTAGAGCGTAAGCAGCTTCCCAGTAAGTGAGTGCTAGTTAGGGAAATCAAGTTAATGAAGCCTTACTGTCAATTCAGGCCATACACAATGTCCAATGAGCTGAGGCCTAGTCGGGAGAATCAAGTTAATGAAGCCTTACTGTCAATTGAGAGCGTAAGCAGCTTCCCAGTAAGTGAGGGCTAGTTAGGGAAATCAAGTTAATGAAGCCTTACTGTCAATTTTGGGCGTGGTCTGTGATTTTTTGGGGTGTAAATTTTCGGTTGGAAGTGATTTGGGTGTTTGTGTTGGGGATTGGCTCAGGCCTTTTCCTTATTCTGTTTTGGCAGTTTACTATGGATCAGAATTTTCATGTTGGCTGGCCAGTGCAGCAGTTATGCAAATCCGCCCTTATAGGCAGCCAATCATGTTGTTCAGAATGTAGAGGCTGGGTGAGTCTTTGGCTGCCCCGGAGGATGCTGGTAAATGTAGTTTTATTTTTACTCGTTTGGGGGGGAAAGTTTCTTTGCTACAAACGTACCTTGCTTGAGGCCTATTTCTGTTGGCAAGTATTGTGTTTCTGCGTTGTATGGTTTCTTTGTTTGAGGTATACATCACATGACGTGAACCCATTTATATAATAGATTCAGCTGATTTTGCATGCTGATATTCCAGATTAACACAGCTATATATCAGGAGGGCAGGCCTGAATCCGTACCTGATAATTTCCATCAGTGTCTTGAGGCCGTTACTGGATGGCTGCGAGCCAGTAGGTTGAAGGTGAATCCAGCTAAGACGGAGATCCTGTGGCTGGGTCCTCCGGGTGGGGTGGAGATCCAGCTTCCTCCCCTGGACGGCATGACACTATGTCCGTCATCAACAGTTAAAAGTCTTGGTGTCACTCTGGACTCTCAACTGACGATGGACGCAAATCTCCGCCTTCAGTAAAGTTGGTTTTTTTCCATCTTCGCCAGGCAAGGAAGTTTGCTCCCTACCTCTCCCGTCACGACCTAGCCACAGTGGTCCAAGCCACGGTCATCTCGAGACTGGACTACTGTAATGCCCTCTATGTTGGCCTTTCTTTGCTAGTGATCCGGAAACTGAAGCTGGTTCAGAATGCGGCAGCTCGACTGCTGGCTGGCGTCCCGACGTCCAGCCACATAACACCTGTCCTCCACGAGCTGCACTGGTTACCAATAGAATGCAGGCCCGGATTACCCATAAGGCCAGACTAGGCCATGGCCTCAAGTGGCAGGTTTTGGGGGGCCGCGGATTTGGCCCCCCGATTTTTTTTAAAAACCCGCCCCCTCTCAGCGCTTTCCCCCCGCCCTCTCCCGAGAGAGTCAGGAGAGGGCGGGGGGAGAGTGCTGCGAGGGGGCGGGGAGGTGGGAATGGTGCCCTCCCCTCGCCTGGGCCGCCCCCCTGCAAAGGAAGGGGGCAGCGAGGAGGAGGAAGGGAAGCTCCGCCCCGCTGGCGGGCATGCATGCATGCGCACGCATGCCCGCCAGGGGGCTTCCCTTCCTCCACCTGGCCGCCTCCTTCCTTTGCAAGGGGACGGCCCAGGCGGCCAGGAGGAGGGTGGGACTTCCCTTCATCCTCCTTGCGCCTTCCTTTCGGTTGCGGGAGGAGCCAGGAGGAGGTGGACGGAAGGCACGCGGCACCGTGGGGCTTCCGTCCGCCGCCTCCTCCACCTCCCGCGACCGAAAGGAAGGCGCGAGGAGGAGGAAGGAAAGTCCCGCCCTCCTCTTCGCGCCCTCCTTTTGGTCGCGGGAGGTGGAGGAGGCGGCGGACGGAAGCCCCATGGTGCTGTGCGCCTTCTGTCCATCTCCTCCTCCCGCGACCGAAAGGAAGGCGCGAGGTGGACGGAAGCCGTGGGGCCAGTGCCACGTGGCTTCCGTCCACCTCCTTGGGCCCTCCTTCCGGTTACGGGAGGAGGCGGCGGCGGAAGCCGCACGCCCGGGGCTGCTGCCACACATGCGCAGCAGCGCCCTGGGGGCGTAGCTTTCCGAGCCCTGGGGGCGTGGCTTTCCGAGCCCTGGGGGCGTGGCTTTCCGAGCCCTGGGGGCGTGGCTTTCTGCCCCCTGGGGGCGTGGCTTTCCGAGCCCTGGGGGCGTGGCTTTCCGTGCCCTGGGGGGGCGGCGTGGGGCGTCTTGGCCTCGGGCGGCCGAAGACCTTAATCCGGGCCTGGTAGAATGCCGGATCACGTTCAAAGTGCTGGTATTGACCTTTAAGGCCTTGAACGGCCTGGGACCAGTGTACCTTAGGGACCGCCTCATCCCATACTGTCCCACTAGGCCACTACGTTCAGAGTCAGGCCAACTCCTGGAGGTCCCCAGCTTTAAAACATACCATCTAACGGCCACAAGACGGAGGGCCGTCTCAATAATCGCCCCCACCCTGTGGAATAACCACTGCCTTCCGGAGTCCGTGCCCTCACAGGCCTTTTGGCATTCCGGAAGGCGTGCAAAACCCTCCTGTTCCAGCAGGCTTTTGGGTAATAAAGCGATAACTGTCCTTTTGTTGTATATGATCCTGACGAAGCTACCTATTTTGTATTATCTACTCGCTGTGTATTTTACTGTGTTTTTAAGGTGTTTTATATTGTGCTTTTTAACCCTTTGTCCATTGCTGTAAGTCGCCCCGAGCCACCCGGAAGTGGCGACTCACAAATACAAATAATAAATAAATAAATAAATAAATATCTTTGAATTTCTCCATCTAGACTTTTCGTTTTTGTTTTTTTAATACTTGCTTTTCAAAACCATTTTTGAGTCCTGTCCTGACTCTCCTTTGATTCTGTGGGCACATGTGTGTGTGGTGAATGGGAAGGAGCCTCGTGGCAGGAATGTATCCTCAGGAAACAATAAATGTTCATTGCCCCAAAGTTGTGGAAAGTGGAAGTAAGGTGTATTTTTCCCTCACTGCATTACAAGAAATTTATGCTCCTGGCTACAATTAACATGTGAGCTTTTATATATATGCAAACACAGGGAAACCTTCCCATTTTGACAAGAAGATTAGTAATGGCATCACTTCTGTGCATCAGCAATAAAGGTCCTTTGGAAATAAATCCCCCACCCAACTGACCGGGTAGAATAGTTGCACCAGCCATCTTTCCCGGCTCTTTCAAGCTATGAACCTCTGAACTTTGCACCCATAGATCTGCCCAACCAATCAGGAGCAAGCCTGATTGGTCCAGTGGGGAGCGGTCCTGAATGAGTCCCTGTTCACACGCCCAGGTCTGCTGGCCGGATATAAATTCTGGTGCTCCATCTCCTCCGGCTCAGTTGCCTTTGTCAAAATAGCAGGGCACCCAAAAATACAAACAGGATACTTAATTGAGCAGTCGGCTCACAGCAAGCAAGAAAGCGAAGTGCCGAGTGGCTGCAAAAGAGTGTTGAGCTTCGCAGGCAAAGATGCGCAGTTGGTTCTTCAAAGTTACGAAAATTGGGTCTAAGCTTCTCTCTCACTCCATAACTTCTCAGATGCAAAACAAGAGGAAGTACTTCCAAACATTTATTTATTTATTTATGTTTCAAACTTTTATACCGCCACCCCCCGAAGGCTCGGAGCGGCTTACATAGTTTGGCACCAGGGCCGTAGCCAGGATTTTGTTTCGGGGCTGAGTTTGGTTCGGGGGGCTGAGACTGGGTGGAAGAGGGTCTACCCTAGCAAATCTTTTGTATTGTTATCCCAATAACCCCATTAATGTGGGATATAATGAGCACAGTGATCAGATCATGATATGAATAAACATAACAGTTTAAATAATGTACCAGTAAGGCCTTTTCGCGGACCACCCTGAGAATTTCGGGGCTGAAGCCCCCTTAGCCCCCCCCCCCTGGCTACATGCCTGTTGGCACATAACAGAAAAACAGCAAGCTAGAGTTAAAAGATGATTACATGGACAGAGGAAGGGAGAGTACGGAGGGAATGCGACATTTAAAAGAATGGGTCACAAAACGTGGGTCTGGAGTAAAGCTCAGGTCCCGCGCAGGGTGACGTGCCACCAATGTTGGATGAGTGAAGGTTGGATAAGCGAGAGTCTACTGTACTTCTTTCACGCTTTAGAAGCCTGGCTCCCCCCAACTCACACAGAAGGACTCATCTAGGGCTGAAGGTTGGACAGACCCAGGCTCCTCAAGAGGGGAGACGTGGAAGCACAGAGAGGACCAAGTCCGTGAATGGGGATTAGGGAGAATAAGCAACCAAGGACAAAGGTAAATACTGAAGAGAAGATAAGAAATTGGGGACGAATGAAGCAAGAGAGGAAGGAAAACAAGCGGGATCTCACAAGAGAAAGACTTGGTGCAGGGGAAGGAAAGGAGGCAGAAAGCGGCTGCGTTTCCACGGACGTGGTCAGCCTGACCAACCCTGGAGGTGAGGGTCCCTTTCCTTTCGGGGGATGAGGGATTTAATGGGTGCGCTCGTGGGTCTGCCGGGCCAGATGTGGCCCTGGCATCATTCCCAACCGCCTCATTCCCATCTACTGTCTGTGTGCATTCCTGCACGCCCAGACACATTCTCTCGCACTGTGCTCCATGTGCCTGGTGAGCATGGGTGCCTTTGCAGAATGGCCTCTTGCCTTGTTCAAGGAGTTCGTAAATGGAGGAGTCTTTGAAGTGTTGCTGTGATCCTGGCTGCTCTTTCTGTCATCTCACCCGCTTGTCCATATAGACCAGGGTGAGCTCATCTGTTTCTCTGTGGCATTCGGGAGAGAGGGATGGTGTGCTATCTCGGTCCATGTTCTCCCTCAGTGCCGTCACTGCTTAGCATCACTTTCTGAGAATCCCAATCTTTTTCTTCTGTATTATATCATTACCCTCTCCATTGGCGCCCCCTTGTTGTGGGGGAGAGGCTTGCGTACCCTAATGAACTTGTGAGCTATACTGGTGGGGGCATAATAGTCACTGGTAGGGCCTCCCATGCCAGACAGGTCACAACCGAAGAAGGGTCTGACGAAGAAGAGCGTCAACGGACAGGATGGGCTCTCTAGCCTTTTGGCAACCAGCCTAGGAGAAGGAAATCTCTGGTTTCAAACCCGGGCAGATGGTGCTCGTCTAACCCTGTAAGGTCAACCATCTAGAGAAGGAAACTCAAACCAAGCCTACGGCCTGAGGACCTCGCTGCCACAGTCCAAACTTGCTAGGCCCCGGCAAACGAACCTTTGGTTTAAAGGGTGAGGCCAGTTCTGTGCACGCTGCGCTCGACCAGAAAAATCCATTGCACAGGCTCGAAGGACACATCCAACCTCCTTATTCATCAATGCACTTGTAGGAAGTGTGGCACGAGTCCTTCCTAAGAATCTTGGTTCACGAAGTAATGCCAGAGATATCATTATATATCCTTACTTGATATCTTCCTTAGTGTCCTTCTGTTAGCTCATCGAGTTTCAGAACGTTTCACTCGTCCACGGAGTGCATGTCTTTAAGCAGTAGAACTTCAATTTAGGGATTTCTTCCCAGCACGGATTGGTTGACTGACTACTAACGAAGTATCAGTCAGACCTCCTCCTTGCAGATCCACTCGGAACTCAGTGCTTACTGCCAGAAGGGGCAAATCTCCCCCATACCCTAATAGGCGCTTCCTGATGCTGAGCAGAATTCTGGGAAATGTAGTTTAGGGCAGGGCCTTTCACATTCTCTGGCGTAGGGCTCCATGCCTTCCCAAACTACATTTCCCAGTGTGCTGTGATCTCCTAGTCTCTTTCCCAGCTCACTCATCCCAACTGGGCTTCCTGATGCTGAGCAGAATTCTGGGAAATGTAGTTTAGGGCAGGGCCTTTCACATTCTCTGGCGTAGGGCTCCATGCCTTCCCAAACTACATTTCCCAGTGTGCTGTGATCTCCTAGTCTCTTTCCCAGCTCACTCATCCCAACTGGGCTTCCTGATGCTGAGCAGAATTCTGGGAAATGTAGTTTAGGGCAGGGCCATTCACATTCTATGGCATAAAGCTTCTCACCTTCCCAAACAGCATTTCCCAGATTGCTGCGCTCTCCCAGTCTCTTTCCCAGCTCACTCAGCCCATCCCACCCTGCTGGCTCGAAGGACACATCCAACCTCCTTATTCATCAATGCGTGGGATGAGTCCTGTCTAAGAATCTTGGTTCGCGAAGTAATGCCAGAGTGTCAGACCCCAGCCTGGTCCTCAGCCCGATTCCTTGGTCAAACCAGGCCAAAGCCATGTTGCTTCTGCGATGCCAGCTAGGCCAGAAAGCAAACCGCTGCAGAGCAAGATGCTGCAGAGGCCTCCAGTTCAATCCACGTTCAAGGACAGGTGAAGCTTGGTTCCATCCCGGGCTGATAAGGAGCGCTGGGAAAGTGGAGTCAAGTTAACTCCTTTCCTTCCCGGTGCAGGCACTAATGAGGTAACATACCAATCTGATGCGGGAGGCTTGAGAAAGCCCAGCCGGAGATCTGCTCCTGAGAACCAGTTATGACGCACCTCTGCGTCGTAAGGATCAAAGCCCCCGGGACCTATAAGAGTGTGGCATCTCTCGTCAACGTTCAGCTTCAATCCTTCACAGAACTTTGCCTGGGCCAGTGGGCCTCCAAGCCTTTGGACTCTGTTTGTCAAGCCTTTGTTTCAAGAACTATTCCCTGGATTTGGCCCATTGGAGCATTAAGACTCTTTTTACCTATTTTGATCCTGCTTTGCTTTTGGACTATTGCTTTGCAATAACCTGATGCTTGAGAGCATTCCTGGACTATAATTCTATCTTCTTTGCTCTTTTCCTTATTCTAAATAAAGCATTTAATCTCAGCTGGTCTCAAGTGGTTTACTGAGGGATCCTCCAGGCCTACGGTGCAACACAGAGATATCATTATATATTCTTACTTGATATCTTCCTTAGTGTCCTTCTGTTAGCTCATCGAGTTTCAGAACATTTTACTCGCCCATGGATTGCATGTCTTTAAGCAGTAGAACTTCAATTTAGGGATTTCTTCCCAGCCCAGCACGGATTGGTTGACTGACTACTAACGAAGCTCTCCTCCTTGCAGATTCACTCGGAACTCAGTGGTTACTGCCAGGAGGGACAAATCTCCCCCAAACCCTAATTGGCTTCCTGATGCTGAGCAGAATTCTGGGAAATGTAGTTTAGGGCAGGGCCTTTCACAATCTATGGCATAAAGCTTCTCACCTTCCCAAACAGCATTTCCCAGAGTGCTGTGATCTCCCAGTCTCTTTCCCAGCTCACTCAGCCCATCCCGCCCTGCTGCTCTCCTCTCCTCAGGGCCAGAGCCAGGCTATCTCTTCCGAACTTGACAGAATTCAAACAAAAAAAAAGTATTGGGTGAGTTTTGCTTCTTAATTTTTGCATGGGCCCCCCCCCACGCAATATCTGTTCATATATACAAAACTTACAAATTAGAAATGCCTTACGACTTAAAAACTAAGATTTGCACACCCTTATTGTTTATCTATTTGCTCCATCTTGCCCTCCTTCCTTCCTTCCTTCCTTCCTTTCTTCCTTCCTTCCTTCCTTCTTTCCTTCCATCTTCATACAGTAGAGTCTTGCTTATCCAACATAAACAGGCCAGCAGAACATTCGATAGGAGAAAATGTAGGATCGCAAGGAAGGATTAAGGAAAAGCCTATTAAACGTCAAATTACATTATAATTTTACAAATTAAACACCAAAACATCGTGTTTTACAACAAATCGAAAGAGAAAGCAGTTCAATACATGGTAGCGTTATGGAGTAATTACTGTATTTACAAATTTAGCACCAAAACATCACAATATATTGAAACAGTTGTGGATCCGGAAGGGTGGCAGACTGCGTTGGATGATACAAAACGTTAGATGAGTGAAGGTTGGATAAGCAAGACTCTACTGTACCCCTTTCACCCTTCAGCAGCCTGGCTCTCCCCAACTCACACAAAGGACTCATCCAGGGCTGAAGGTTGGGCAGACCCAGGCTCCGCAAGAGGGGAGACGTGGAAGCACAGAGAGGACCAAGTCCGTGAATGGGGATTAGGGAGAATAACAACCAAGGACAAAGGTAAGTCCTGCAGAGAAGATAAGAAATTGGGGACGAATGAAGCAAGAGAAGAAGGAAAACAATCAGGATTTCCCAAGAGAAAGACTTGGTGCAGGGGAAGGGAAGGAGGCAGAAAGCGGCTGCGTTTCCACGGACGTGGTAAGCCTGGCCAATCCTGGAGGTGAGGGTCCCTTTCCTTTCGGGGGATCAGGATTTTTAAAAATATATTTTATTAAGATTATCATGTAACCATAAAAAGAAGGGGAACATTGGTAAGGTATAGGACAGTAGGAATATTGAGTGTTTAAAGAAAAAAGGTGATAGAGGGGTAGCAGGAATCATCAAACAAGTTCATCAGCTGTATTCTGGGTTCCCCCCCATCCAGATGAACTTTGATAAGTGGTAATTCTCTGGCTTTCGTATCTTTATTATATTTTGTTAGAGTATTTCTGTCTAACTTGTTGTCCAATACTCCATTGAAATCTCCCATAATAATTAAGTTGTCAAATTCTTGTTTCAGTATCTGTTCTTTTAAATTATTTACAAATTTTGTTTTTGTGCCATTTGCGGCATGGAATCAAAAATCTTTTGATTGTTCAAAGAAATTAGAACTCCAATATATCTTGATCTTTGAATGCTGTCTCTACTGGAATCTTTGGATCTATATGCACAACCACCTGTAGCACAGCAGTTCTCGTTTGTGCCTGGTGGGCAGGGGCCAGGGCCTGGGGTCCCACTAGCATTAGAACCAGCAGTGCCAGAACTGGACTCAGAGGATGAGCTAGATGATTGGGGTGAAGGGCAGCTTTCCCCTGCTGGGCCTCTTTCGCCCACAGAGAGCTTGGCATGGGAAGAAACGTTGTTTGGCCCAAGCGGAGACTCAGATAACCAGCTGCAGACGGATAGTGAAGCGGAATCTTATGAACACCCGGGTGGGAGGAATTCCCAGGAGCCTCCGGAGGTAAACATGGAAGAAGGCGCCTGGGAAATGGCTGAGGAGGAAAGCTCCCAGGGAGATAGTGGCACAGCTGCGGAGAGACAAGGCCGAACCTTTGATAGGAGACGGAACATAGAGTCTCGCAGAAGGGAATGGTCTAAGAGCATAGACCGGCCGAGGTCCGTGAGCAGCGACTGGAGACGTAGAAGCCTAGAGCGTCGAGGACCTCGGCCGAAGGATTAAGTATAGGATCCGTGGGAACGAATCCTCAGTGCTCCGGCCACGTCTTTGCTGAATAGGCGCGAAGCGGAGTGGGACCACGAAGCTAGCTAGCCCGTGGTCATCAAATCTTGCCTTGCCTTGTCCTGCCTTGTTCCTGATCCGCATGGTTTGCGGACCCTTGTCTTGATCCTGATTCCCACCGTTGTGTGGAGCCTTGCTGAACTTTAAGCCTTGCTGAACTTTAAGCCTTGCCACGTTTTTGGACATTGTTACTTCAACCCCTTTTGGATTGTTTGCTATTTCTATGGACTATTATCTTTAAGCTGTTTTTATATTCAATAAACTAGTTAGCCTTCAGTCCGTCTCTGTGTGTGTGATTAAGGGGCCCGCCAAGTCCGTGCATCGTGACACCACCCCTCTTTTTTCCCCATGGCTGAAGCATAGAATTCTTTTCCTAAGCGTAACCCTAACCCTAACCCTAATAGAATTCTTTTCCTAAGTATTTTGGGTGAGATTGAAGACGTGTTTTAGTTTGATATGAGTTTCTTGTAATGCTGTTATCGTGTATTTCCCTTTTCTAATTTGATTGAAGATTTTTCTCCTTTTTGATGGGGAGTTGAAGCCATTCACGTTGTTAATAAAGCATTTGATCTCCATTTTAACTTTCTTCTTGTTCCAATTCTACTTCTAGTCCTTGTTGTTGTTCTTCTCTTTCTTCTGGATGTGGTTCCAATGATGTCGCTGCCAGTCCGAAATGCATCTCGTAGTCTTCAGGGGATTTTTCTCTTGCTCTCTTCCTACCTGGTTTTGTCTGAAGTCCTTCTTCTTTAGGATGTTTTTGTCTCTCGGTTTCTGGTATTTTGTCCTTCTTTTCGTCTTTTGTCTATTTTTTGAAAAATTATTAAGCTTTGTATTCGGAGGTTATCCAGTGTCTGGTTTCATTGCATGTTATCATGAGACCTTCTGTTCTTTCCCAGTGGAATTTTATGTTTTTTTTCTTAAGCTCTTCCATAAGAAAGGTGTATTTCCTTCTTTGGATTAGGGTTGACTGTGGGAATTCCTTTAATATGGCCACTTTCATTTGTTTGTAATATGTTGGGTTTGTTGCATTGTTTTTTAGGATTTCATTTCGTATCTTTTTTCTTCCAAATTGGGCTATTACATCTCTTGGAACTTTGTTTCTTCTTGTATAATTTGTATGTCTCCTGTAAACTCTATCAATATATTCTTGATAAAATGGAGAGCAAGGAAAAGACACAAAATTGTGCATAACTAGATTATAAAACAGGTGGGAATTATTTAAACATTTGTCTACATCATTCAGAGAAAAAAGAAGTAGGAAAATGTCCACTGGTTGATGTTGACTATCCTTTTGCTTTGCAGTGGAGCAAAGTGACGCTAAACCTTCTCCATCCTTGAATTTGGGACCATTCTTGCTTCGGCACATGGAGATGGAGCCCTTGGGGATGTGCACTGCTCTCCTGGTCATCTGCATAATATCCTTCCTTCTTCTTTCTGCCATCTGGAATATCAAGATGCACAGAAAAGGGAAAATGCCCCCCGGCCCCACTCCACTGCCCATCATTGGGAATGTTCTGCAGCTGAAGGGCAAACACTGGGATCAGGCGTTCTCCAAGGTCAGTGGAAGAAGCCGGACCACCAACCATCTCTTTCATACATTGCTCTCTACTGAATTTCATTGTTGATTTTGGCACAGCTCTCTAATTTGTTAAGGTCATTATTTTCGTTGCTGCTTTATAACTTCATCCCTTAGGACTGCCCAAGTTTGTGTGATAATGCCATTCTTCCAACTACAGGCGTCCCCTGAGTTACAAATGACTCTTAGTTAAGAACGGGCTGAGACAACAGGGAGGGAGAGAAATCTATTGTTCGGAAGGGAAGTTCACTCCTGACGGGGTTATCAAGGTGAAAGTGTCTCCACTGAAGCTCCATCTCCAATCCTTGTTTCCATTTTTTTCAAAATCCAATTCTGACAGGGACAGAAAATGAGACGACACCTTCTGAACGGGGGCACAGACAGCAAAACAAACCCCACAGGGGTGTAAACTCTTCCCTAGGCTATTCTTCACCTAAGCCATTCACCTCACAACCTCTAAGGATGCCTGCCGTAGACGTGGGAGAAACGTCAGGAGAGAAGTGGGAGGAACGTCGGAAGCATGGCCACGCAGCCCGGAAAACTCACAGCAACCCGGTCTTCTAGTTATTTACAAGAAATGATAGCAAAACCATCGGACATAGGGGCGTGTCCAGATTCATATCACCTCCATCTCGCCTATAGACTTCTTACAGCATGATGCATTCATTTCCAAATTTGGTCGCATGACAACCTGCGGTATATCTCTTTCTTTGTTTTTCTCCAGTTTAGTGAGAAGTATGGACCCGTGTTTACATTTTATTTGGGGACGGAGCCCGTTGTGGTGCTGCATGGCTATGAGGCCATCAAAGAAGCACTGATTGACCAGGGCAACGACTTTTCTGATAGGCCAAAAATGCCATTGGTAGAAAAAGTCCTTAAAGGAACAGGTATGCAGTTCTCATTTATCTATTGCAGGTTGGAGCACGGTCAAAATCCCCTCTTCGACCTCTTCCACACAGCTGAATAAAATTTCCCATTTTCTGCTTAGAACTGGAATCTATGGCCGTGTGGACCCAGATAACCCAGTCCAATGCAGACATTGTGAAATTTTCTGCCTTGACATTCTGGGCTTTATGGCTGTGTGGAAGGGCCCTTAGACATGGAAACCCACTGAGTAATTTTGTGCAAGTCACAGTGTCTGAGCCACAGAAACAAGGACAATGGCCAACCTTTGATGGACAAGTCTAATAGTTTGAGTATTGCCTTGGACCTCTCAGATAAGGTAGAGATGTATCACACCTAAGATGACATATGTTCTTGGATGCTCATCATGGAAATTTGCACACATGGGTCCAGCAATAATTGGGTTGGAGATAATTATCTCACTGCAGACTGTTATTTTCCTTAGGTTGCACGTCAGTCCTCTACATATCTCTACATATTTAGGATGGTAAATCCAAAAGGGAGCATGTTAGAGTTTGTTCCTTAAGCCAGTGTTTCCCAACCTTTTTTGAGCCGCAGCAAACTTTTTACATTTGCAAAATCCTGGGGCACACCACCAACCAAAATGACACTCCAACACAGTAATATATACAGTTAATATGTTTTTTAATGTATTTATACACTCAGTGTGAACCTGGGTCTGTTTCGATGAACACAACGTAGATATCCTGGCAGGAATGGCAGAAAGACACAAACTTCCCACGCAGAACTCCCATAACCAAGAGAAAATGCTATAAGAGTTTGGTGGGCATTGACCTTGGGTGTTGGAGTTGTAGTTCACCTATATCCAGAGAGCACTGTGGACTCAAACAATGTTGGATCAGGACCAAACTTGGCATGAATACTCAATATGCCCAAATGTGAACACAGATGGAGGTCGGGGAAATAGACCTTGACATTTGGTAATTGTAGTTGCTGAGATTTATAGTTCCCCTACAATCAAAGAGCATCCTGAACCCCACCAACGATAGAACTGGGCCAAACTTTCCACACAGAACCCCCAGGAGGCAAGAGGAGGGCTCTACTTGGGGAAAGGGAGGTGGGCCTTCCCAATGCATGGAGAGGGAGAGAGGGAGAGACCAAGTAGACAACGGGTGGGGAGGGGGTGGTTGTAATTTTGTGCCTTTATCGAGTTAAGTTTCTTAGGGTTTTTATACTTCAACACACTAGACTCACCCCCCCCTTCCTGGAGGTTCCAATTTCCCACAGCACACCTGATGATCTCTCACGGCACACTAGTGTGCCCTGGCACACTGGTTGGGAAACACTGCCTTAAGCAACAAGTAGTAAGTGAGTCCAGGATCCAGACAGCAGGGAGTGAGAGCCAAACCACCTGCTAACATTGTGTGGTTGCGGCCAGGGTGGGGCAGCCGCGAGGGGAATAAGGGAGCAGAACTACGAAGTGCTGTGGGTTGTTGGAGTGGGTGGTTGGACAAGTGTGGCGATGGGCGGTCCATTTGGAAGAGTTGGAGGAGTTTGGTGGAAGGAGTTTGGAGTTCTACAAGGTTTGTGGATCAAACAGAACAATTGGACTCTATGTCTATATCTTCTTTTCTATAAACTCTACAAAAGAGAAATCACTGACTGTTCTTTAGTCAAAGGCCAAAGGCTTCTGCAACTGTGAATGTCTACATTCATCTTCATCATGACAGAACATACATTTTTGTATGCCTATTGTTAAGAAATAATGTAACAGAAGGCCTTGTTGCTCCCTCCTGAGATTACAAGACTTAAGAGTCCTTCAGTGGCATATAGGTGCCTATTTGGATGCCTATTTGGATGGCTGCGAGCCAGTAGGTTGAAGGTGAATCCGGCTAAGACCAAGAGCCTGTGGCTGGGTCGTCCGGGTACAGGAGAGATCCAGCTTCCAACCCTGGACGGTGCGACTCTACGTCCATCGCCATCTGTTAAGAGTCTTCGAGTTACACTGGACTCTCAATTGTCGATGGAGAAGCATATCTCCATTGTCAGTGGAGTAGCTTTTTACCATCTCCAGCAGGCGAGGAAGCTGGCCCCCTACCTGTCCCGTTTAGCCATAGGCTCCGTATGTATGGGACTTTCAGGCAGGGCCAATCAGGAAGTGGAGCTGGATTGCCCCACAACAGGAAAATTTCCCCCTCCAAAATAGCTTTGCAGACATAACTCACAGTCAAATGACCTAGCCACAGTGGTCCAGAGTTCAAACGGAGGTCCTAGCCACGGCATTCGTCCTTTATAATATTATTATTAATTATAATATATTAATGCATTATATGTCCCTGCAAAGAAAACCTGTCCTTTAATAATATTAATAATAATATTATTAATAATATATTAATGCATTATATCTCTCAAGTCTTTCTATTACTAATAAAAAATCCCTCCCCCCCCCATTAGATTTTCGATTCCCTATTTTTGGGTTCTAAACCATGCCTGCTAGCCACAGTGGTCCAAGCCACGGTCATCTCAAGATTGGACTACTGTAATGCTCTCTACATTGGCCTTCCTTTGTCGGTGATCCGGAAGCTGAAGCTGGTGCAGAACGCTGCAGCTCGGCTGCTGGCAGGCTTACCATCTTGCTGCCACATTACGCCCGTTCTGCGTGAACTGCACTGGCTTCCAATCGAGCACCGGATCACCTTCAAAGTGCTGGTTCTAACCTTCAAGGCCCTGAATGGTCTGGAGCCAGTGTACCTAAGGGACTGCCTTCCCCTATATTGTCCCGCAAGACCACTACGTTCAGAGCCCCTTAACCTTTTTGTGGTGACGAGTTGTAAAACCCTTCACCTGACCTCAACGCGGAGGAGAGCCTTTAGTGTCATCGCTCCAATACTTTGGAGCGCTCTTCCTCCCAAAATCCGCGCGTTGCATAGCCTACTAGCCTTCCGGAAAGCTTGTAAGACCTTTTTGTTTGTACAGGCATTTGGTCAGTAATTCCAGGTCCTCTGCCACTGTAGCCGTCAGCCACGGGAGTATTTTATTGTGCGTTGTGCACTATTGTATAGTTTTAATAGTTGGTGTCGATTTGATGTTTTAGCTGTGTTTTATGGTGTTTTCAGCATATGTAAGTCGCCCCGAGCCTGACGGGAGTGGCGACTAATAAGTTGAAATAAATAAATAAATAAATAAATAAATAAATAAATATTTGGACCATGGTTCCTGAGTTGGGAATCTAGGTGACCAGAAAGCGATAGAAGAGACCTCCATACACAAAGAAATAGCTGAAAGACAGAAAATGACCCTCAATCCCTCGGTCTAAAGCAATAACACTGAAGATCCATGCGTATATATTTGCCACTTCCCCTCACCTTGACCCTGCCTACCCTCCCATCATGCTCTCTCCCTTCATCTGTTCAGGAGGGATAATATTCATCAACGGGGAGAGCTGGCAGCAGATCCGGCGTTTTACCTTGACCACCCTCCGCCAGTTTGGGATGGGCAAGAAGAGCCTTGAGGAGTCCATCCAGGAGGAAGCTCAGTATCTCCTGGAACAATTCCATGGCACCAAGGGTAAGTGGACGCTATTGGCTGGCTTATTCTTGGGACTTTCCAGGAAATTCCTCCTGGCATGTTTTGTCGAAAGGCCCCTCATTCAAACTCTTGCATGCACCTTAGTTGTATAGATCTTCTAGGTACAGGGTTTTCCATACAGAGGGACTTTAGGGACTTTCCCTCCTGCTCACCCAGAGTCCTGGGATTTCCCACCTGGATGTTAGACTGGCTTGGCCTATTCTGGGATGCTTGGACTCCAGATATTCTAGGCCCAGATGCTCGGATGTTCTACATCTTTAAAAAGTTGGAGACTGGATGGCCCACGCTTCTTGGTGGGGAGTTGGACTGGAATGTTTTGAATGTGATTTGAATGTGATTTTCCTGCTTCCTGGTGGGGCTGAATGGATGGCCCACAAGGTCTCTTCCAACTCAATGATCCTATGATTCTATGGAGGGAACCTGCGCAAGCATGACTTTCCTATGACAGCTTTCAAAAGCCATGACCATCAGTTCAATGTTCATCCCAATTATGATGAACATTGCTACTCCCAATTATGAGGGATCAAGGCCACACTTGGCAGACAGAGCCTCCATGACCCACTCTATGTCCTGGTGCTGTTTGGAGGAGGTTACACCATGGACAATGGGACTCACAGTGCCTTCCCTAACTTCCTGACACCACTGTGAGCCACATAAATAACTACTACACACCAACTAATACGTTTCTCAAAAAACCCGGGCAACGCCGGGTCCCCAAGTTAGTAAATAAATAAATGTCACCACTAACACAGTCAAATTGGAAATGTGCCCAAAGGTGACCTATCCCAGTCCCTTCAAATACAGGAGTCTCCCAGAACATAAAACTGTGTTGTCCACTGCTGGTAAGAGGTGGAAGGAGGCAGCCATTTCTGCCCACCCAGGAGCAACTCAATCCTCGGAAACAGATCTAGAGTGTCCAGGCTGGTTCAAACGGGACTATTTACCTAACAGTTGGATTGAGTTAAGACTGTCCTTTTTTCACCCTTCCAGGCCAGCCCTTTGACCCACACCACCTCACCACCTGTGCGGCCTCCAATGTCATCTGTTCCATCATCTTTGGAAAGCGCTGCAGATACGGCGACAAGATGCTTCAAACCTTGATTGCCCTGCTTGATGAAAACATTAAGACTTTAACCTCTATTTGGGTACAGGTAGGCCCTTTTCTCTCATTGCTTGTGGGGTGACGTTTCTCCTTAAGGTCCTATCTACACTGATCGTTTACTACAATTTACAACTCCAGGTTATCTTCAAAACATGGTGGTTAGACTATGCACACAGCAAAAGCGCACTGCAGCATGCTTGAGGCCTGTTTAGTGAAAACAAGCAAAGCCAGGGGAAAGTCCGAAAGGAAACTCTTAAGTCTCATCAGAGCTAGGGTTGCCATTTTTTGATATAAGAAATAAGGGACATTTATGGGATTTTTCACAAAAATAAGGGACACTTCATTAAAAACTTGAAACTCAAACATTAGGTAGAAATAGTTTTATTAACAGAATAAGATAATGATTGAAACTCACAAAAGAAACTTATACCCTCGTAACAGGACATGGTATGTTTCTTTATGCTTTGTCATGCAGAAAAAACATTATTAGAACTACCTAATTTTCTCCATCTGTATTTAGTCCTTGGCTTTGCTGACTTTAAAAGTGCGCTGTCTAAACAGTAAAATAAAATAAATTTTATAAGACAGTACATCTTCATGATTATTATGTCAATAGTTAATGGTATAGTATAGTATGGGATACACAGCATTGTATAGTATTTGGATGCACAGCTAGGCCTATTTTAAGAGTAACTCTCAAGCAACCAGAAAATAGGTGGTCTGTGGTTTGCTCTTCTCTGCACTTGCATGTCATAGATTCCACTTTGTGGCCCCATTTCTGAAGGTTGGCTCTGCATCTCGTGGTGCCACAGTACAGTCTGTTCAGCGCCTTCCAAGTGTCCCAGACTTCTGTGTGACCATATTTCTGATGGTCTTAGGAACCCCTTTGGCAGAGAAGGCTGGATGTAGGTGAACTACAACTCCAAAACTCAAGGTCAATGTCCATCAAAGCTTCTGGTATTTTCTGTTGGTCATGGGAGTTCTGTGTGCCAAGTTTGGTTCAACTCCATTGTTGGTGGAGTTCAGAACTTTCTTTGATTGTAGGTGAACTCTAAATCCCAGCAACTACAACTCCCAGATGACTAAATCCCCCCCCCCCCCCAACTCTACCAGTATTCAAATTTGGGCATATCGGGTATTTCTGCAAAACTTGGTACCGTGAATGAAAATACATCCTGCATATCAGATATTTACATTATGATTCATAACAGTAGCAAAATCAGTCATGAAGTAGCAACGAAAATAATTTTATGGTTGGGTGTCACCACAACATAAGAGGTCACGGCATTAGGAAGGTTGAGAAGCACTGCCTCGATCCATTGCGTCCCAGTCTCTAGAGAAGCAGCAGAAAACAAGCTCGCCCCCTTCTAAATTTCACCACCCTCCAAATATTTAAACCTGGCTCTCACGTCCCCTCCTAACATGTATTAAGCCCTCCGCCTTCTCTTCCAGCTGTTCAATGCCTTCCCTGCCCTCATGGAGTGGGTCCCGGGGCCCCATCAGCACGTAATACCAAGGTATGCCAAATTCAGAGAATTCGTTTTGGAGGAAGCCAAGGAGCACAGGGCTACTCTGGACCCCAACTCACCTCGGGATTTCATTGACTGCTTCTTTGTCAGAATGGATCAGGTAAATGTATCCAACTCTTTTAGTTCAGTCAAATCTTTTAGAATCAGCCCATTTTCTGTTAATTCTTTTTCAAATATTATATAATACTAGCTGTACCCGGCACGCGTTGCTGTGCCCTATTTTGGAGATGCGAGGAAGTCTGAGTATGTAAGGGTTGGAGTTGTTGTTAGTTATGGTGTTGTTGGGGTCATGGCTGTGTCGTTGTGGGTTGTTCTGCTGGGTGGGATGTTGAAGTCCTGGGGAGTTGTTGGTGTGTGGTGTTGCTGGCGTTCTGCATAGCTTTTGGATATACAATGTTTTTTGTCTTTCCGTCTGCTGTGTTGATGTAGAGGTTGATGCATGTGTGGGTGGGGTACTTTGGGAGTGAGTGGAGGTACTTGAAATCCCATTATCCATGGTGTGTCCTCCTCTAATCTGCAGTCGGATGGAGTGTGGGTCATGGGGGCATTGTTTGCCAAGTTTGGTCTTTATCGGTCTTGGTTCTGGGACACAGTGGTCTGTGGGGGAATGATGGGTTTTGAAGTAGTACAAATCCCATTATCCATGGAGGTACTTCAAGTCCCATATTCCATGGTCCACCCTCCTCCAAACTGTAGTAGAATGTAGCGTGGGTCATAGGGGCTCTGTGTGCCAAGCTAGGTTACTGTAAATTTAGGCCATGCACAATGTCCCATGAGCTGAGGCCTAGTCAGGAACAGCAAGTTAATGAAGCCTTACTATCAATTCAGGCCATACACAATGTCCAATGAGCTGAGGGCTAGTCGGGGAGAATCAAGTTAATGAAGCCTTACTGTCAATTCAGAGCATAAACAGCATTCCATTAAGTGAGGCCTAGTCAGGGAAATTAAGTTAATGAAGCCTTACTGTCAATTTTGGGCGTGGTCTGTGATTTGTAGGGGTGTAAATTTTCTGTGGGAAGTGAATTGGGTGTTTGTGTTTGTGCCTCAGCCCTTTGCCTTATCCTCCTCTGACAGTTTATTATGGGTCGGAATGTTCATGTTGGCTGGCCAGTACAGGAGTTATGCAAATCCGCCCTTATTGGCAGCCAATCATGTTGTCAGAATGTAGAGGCTGGGAGAGTCGTTGGCAGCCCCGGAGGATGCTGGGAAATGTAGTTTTTTTACTCGTTGTTTTGGGGGCCTTTTAGGTTTTGGGGGGGAAGTTTCTTTGCTACAAACCTACCTTGCTTGAGGCCTATTTTTGTTGGCAAGCTTGGTGTCTCTGCGTTGTAAGGTTTCTCTGTTTTGGACGGTCCTTCCATGACAACTCTTCCTTTATATATATAGATTTTGCTGTTAAGCCATCTGGGCCAGGTGCTTTATTATTTTTCAATCTTTTTATTGCTAAGCTAATTTCATCTTTTGTGATGGGACAATTTAAGTTTTTCCTATGTTCCTCAGAAATCTTGTGGGTTAGGCCTGGGGTACTAACTGTGTTATCACTAAAGAAATACCAAGTAATTTACAATTCCTGATATGTATCCCTAGGAGAAACATGTTGAGGCCTCTGAGTTCACCATGGAGAACATGGTTGCCTGCTGTATTGACTTGTTTAGTGCAGGAATAGAAACAATCAGCTCCACACTCATGTATGGACTCTTGAACCTCCAGAAGTACCCAGAGATTGAAGGTAAGACAGATGTGAAGCCTTCAGGGAAACAGGTTCAAGACTAAATGTGACCAGGTCCTGGACATAGGTTTGCGTTGAAAATAAGTCCTGGAAGTGGCTAGATTATTAGTTTTGGTTTACAAACGCTGAATTGCTAGATTGATGTTCAGGTCATGTGTGATGTTAGAAGGTAGGTGTTTATGGGCCAATTGTGCTTCTTGATCACCTGAGGGTATTATGCACCTTAAATCCATTCATTGTATATTCAATCACATACACATAAGAAATCATATATATACACAAGTGTGTTTTGGACACGCAGTTCCAGTCCTACCGGTCATTCATGAGTCAATTGTCTGAATATATAGCCAGGCTGTTTATTTCACTGTTGTACCCAGTTATATACTTTAGTATATTGACTATGGCTATAAATGTGCTTACTCTTGCTGTTTATATATTGATTATGATTATGAATACTATTAATTTTGCTCATGTTGCTACTTAGAATGAAGTTGGTTCTTAACACCCTATATGCCTCGCCTTGAAAACCCTGTTAAAGGAGAAACTGACCTTTTAATGGCCTTCTGGATGAAAGCATTATTTTACCGTCGGCGTTTTCGACTTCTAGAGCACTAGCATAGA
The DNA here is from genome assembly GCA_030556195.1 of Anolis apletophallus. Classification (NCBI taxonomy): domain Eukaryota; kingdom Metazoa; phylum Chordata; class Lepidosauria; order Squamata; family Anolidae; genus Anolis; species Anolis apletophallus. The sequence continues at coordinate 6,800,451 of JARBWK010000021.1, forward strand.
GGAAATTACAACTTTTTTCCTCAACCGACTTCTTTGATCCCTTGGACACCTTTCCTGGATTTCCTGTCACCTACCGCCACTCTTTCTATTTACCCTTATTTACCTGTGGATTACAAATGTCCCAGCACCCTGAGGACTTAGCTGTGGACTGATACCAGCATTGACTTGACTATCTACAATTGACTCATGAATGACCGGTAGGACTGGAACTGCGTGTCCAAAACACACTTGTGTATATATATGATTTCTTATGTGTATGTGATTGAATATACAATGAATGGATTTATGATGCAAACCTTGTTTTAAGGCACCTTTTTGAATTGTTGTCTGAATATATAGCCAGGCTGTTTATTTCACTGGTATTATGCACCTGTAATCTATTTTATGATTATCTGGCACTGCACTCCAGAACTCCGAATGACCTCTTCCAGAGGTTTCATGTTAATGCTGAAGAGCATGAGGACAAAACAGAGCCCAAACAAACCCCACAGGTCAATGGCCAAGGGTTCGAAGAAGAGCCCCCCCAGCACCACCTTCTGGGTCGGAATGGACCTACCATAAGACGATGCCTCAAAGTCCCATCTCAGTGTGACAGCCAAGAAGGATTCAATAGGATCGAAAGCCACAGAAAAGTTCAGTAAAACCATCAGGGACAAGCTGTCGTTCTCTGCGTGGGTCATCCGCCATGGCAAAACAGTCTTTGTCTCGTATTCAGGCTTGAATCCAAATTGAAATATAATAATATCTAGCACCATAAAAAGGTTGGGACCCACCTCTTGGGATGGAGTGGTTCCACTTTTAGGGATCATCTCTCTTTGGATAGCAATGAATACAAAACGTGGCTTACTATGATGAAAAGAGTCACATGGATTTGAGGACAGATCCTTCTTGTTTTCTTGCAATGTACTAGAATTTGTATGATTGATGTTCCCTGGATGTTTGTTTTTTGATACTTCACCCTATCCATCTCCTGGCAGAGAAAGTGCAGGAAGAGATTGACCGGGTGGTTGGCCGCTCTCGAATGCCCAGCATGGCTGACCGTGGACAGATGCCCTACACCGATGCTGTCATCCATGAGATCCTGAGGTCCCTCTCTATTGCTCCACTGGCCCTCCCACATGCCGTGGTGAAAGACACGTCGTTCAGAGGATACATCATCCCAAAAGTGAGTTATCCGCTTTTTCTTCCCGAAGTACACCGCTCCATGGTCCCATTAAAACTGAGGGGTATCTTGGAGACACAATATGGCGGCGCGGGGCGGCTGCGAGAACGCCGGGCTCCGTCGGGGCTCGTGCAGTCTCCCCCAGATAACTGCGTCCCCTGCCAAACTAACTACTCCAGTTGGTGGGACAGTTTGGTGGAGATTTGGGGGCAACCCTTTGACGCCTTTGGAATCTCCGGGGGTGCCTCCGTCACTCTTGGAGGTCCTCCAGATGGAGGCCGAGGAGGTCCTGGAGGCCCGAGAACCAGCTCGGCACACCAGGACGCTGGAGGTGCTCAGCTTGAGGAAGACCCTGAGGAGGACCCTGGAGGCCGCAGAAAATCCACAGGACCTCCCGCCATGGTCCCCGGTTCCCTGGCCGGAGCTGGAAGAGCGAGAGGAATGGGAGGGGACGACGACCACTACACCCCCGGACCCCGATAACATGCTGGGCGACCCACTGGGCCTCCCCCACCTCCTCCGTGGTCTCACCGAAATGGCCGAGCGGTTGGTTGCCTGCTCGGGCGAGGTGAGGAAGCTGAGCCTGGAGCTGGTGTCCTTTGGCAGCAAGTATGGCCCCCGCTCCCCTGACCCCCCCCCCTGGGACGAGAAGGGCATTGGCGGCGAGAGCGCTGGACTCCTCTTACCTGGCCCTGGGATGCCTTGGCACCGAGGTGGGAAGGAGGAAAACGGCTGGTGGTGGAGGCAGCGGACATGGCGAGAGCGATGAGAGGAAGGCGAGTGAGGCCACCGCAGCCGACCCCCAGTGCGAGCGGCACTCGATTGCACCGGGCCGGACTGCTCCTGGAGCCTCCAGAGCCGCCCCGCGGGCGGCGCCCTATTTGAGACCCTCTGAACTGGCCACCGGGCGAGTCCCTCCTCTCGAGGGGAGGCCATCAGCTGGAGGTGAAGCTTCGGTGGGAGCCACGCCGGGGCCCTGGTGGAGCCTCTGGAGAGCGTTGGGGTGACGGACTCCCCCTGGCCTGGATGGGAGGGCGGAGGCCGAGGTCGCCAAGATGGAGCCGAGCCCGATCGGCTCGGCGTCTTTGGCCCTGCCCCCCTCGCCCATGCCGGGGCCCACAAGCCCGCCCCCTTCTGGCTCGGAACTGCCTGCTGGCTCAGAACTACCGCCCTCTGCTGGTCTGGAGCGATCATGGCAGCTGGGAGCTCGGCCAACGAGGCCAGAATTTGACATCTCCCTGGTGCTGGCTAGGGCCCCTGGGGCGCGGCCCCGACGCCGGGCCTGCCATCTATGGCACCCCCCTCTGGCTTTATCTAGCGCCCAGGGTCCCACCTCACCCTGGAGGGGTCGGAGGAAAAAGAACAGACCTGGCCAGGCAAGACGCAGGCGGCAAAGGAAGAACAGCCTAGCGGGAAGTCAGAACTGCCAATGGTCACTCCTTCCACTGACTGGCCGACCCGAGGCACTGGCCAACATCAGCAGCCCGGTGCCTGCTAAGTCTGCCACCTCTGCTCGGCCAGAGGCTGGCCCTCCCCCCTTATGTCCTAACCCCCTCTCAACATCACCGGCCAAGCTGGACACTTGCAGACCACCACCTGGTGCTCTAAGGCAGTCCATGCGGGGAAGAGGGAAGACCACCAAGCAGCGGAGAACATGCTTTGGTCCTTGGACCTTTTGGGGGGTGGGTTTCGGCCAGGCGGCTTGTGCCCCAGGCTTGTCCACTGATGGAAACACTGTTGGGAGCTCCAAGAACCCCTGTAAAGGGGGGAGGGGATGCACTAACAGGTCACCCTCAAAGACCATCAGAGGGAAGGTTTTGCCTTCAGGCGAGCGGGGCCCGATATCTTCTGGTCCGCCCCCCCCGGCCCCCGGGAGGGCTGAGGCTAGAGGGCAGCGACTAGGCCCAGTGGGCAACGGCCAGGGTCCCTTACCATCTGTCCCTTTTCACGGGGTCTGCCGGAAACTAAAGGCGGCAGGCCTGACTTAGCCCCTTCGGCATCCCAGTGATCTTGGGGCGGGGTGAGTCGGTAGGTAATGCGAGATTTACTGCGAGATCCAGGCTGAGTCGCGGTAAGACTCGGCCTGGCTCTGGTCTGCGTCCTATCCCCAAACACGCTGTTGATAGACATCCAGCTATCTCCCCTTCCTCTCTGGTGCTGGTAAATGCCCGATCCATCAGGAACAAGACCGCCGTGATCAAGAAGTTCTGCGAAGATACCAACGCAGACCTATTCTGTGTCACCGAGACCTGGCTCCAGGAGAGTGATAACACCTGTCTCCAGGAGCTGGTTCCCCCTGACTACGTCGCCACGCACCAGAATAGGAACGGGGGACGGGGGGGGTGGCAATACTCTCCCGTGATGGATTACACCTTAGAGCGATCCCTGCGCTTACCACCTCGGGGCTTGAAAGTGTCGGCTTGGTGTGGGAGTCCCAGGAGAGTCTGGCTGTTCTGCTGGTGTACAGTGCGCCTAGCGCACCGGCGGAAAGCCTGGCGCGGCTGCTGGAGACTGTGTCGGAGTGGGCATTGAGGTTCCCCAGGCTTATTGTCCTGGGGGACTTCAATGTCCACGTCGACGCAGCCTCTGCTCCATGTGCCGCCGCGGACCTAATATCGACCATGGCGATATTGGGCCTCTCCTTATGTAACTCGGGACCCACACACTCGGCTGGGCACACCCTCGACCTGGTCTTCAGCGCGGGGGTTCAAGTGGACCTAGCCTCCGTAATAGAGGTTCCATGGTCGGACCACTGTGCTCTAAGGATCCGGGTTGAGCAACCGCCCCCTCCATGCAGGGGCGCCGAACAGATTTTGGTTCACCCGAGGAGACTTATGGAACCCGAAAGGTTCCTGAATGCTCTGAGGGATCTGGAGTCTATCAGCGTCTCAGTTGATGAGCAGGTCCAAGCCTGGAACTCCTCATTAGCCAGAGCTCTACTTCTCTCCAGCCCTGCAAACATTGATCCCCCTGGTATACAGAAGATCTTAGGCCAGACTGGAGGCCCGTGACGGAGTCTCATTATCAGCATAAGCTTTTCAAATATGCTTATGAGCGTGCTGTCAAGGGGGCCAAAAGTGCTTATTTCTCCCTACTGTCCCAGCTCAAAATTGTTCAAAGTAATTCGGTCCTTGATGACGGGCCCTACTGTCCCAAAAACAGTGATCTGGCCCTTACTGCGGTGCTTTTCAGAGCTTTTTGCAGACAAGATATTGAGCCTCCGCTGGGATCTCCCGTCCACGGTTGATACAGTAAGGGAACTTGAGACCCCGTGGCCCTCCGCCGGGCCCACCCTCGACCGGGTTTCGGCCACTGGGCGCAGATGCTGTTGATAAGATTGTGGCTGCAACCAGACCTACCACCTGCTCCCTCGACCCGTGCCCCTCCTGGCTTGTTAGATCTTGCCTGGAGGGGTTACGTGGGCCTTTGTTGAATATCGTAAATAGCTCCCTTGAGCAAGGAGTCTTTCCAGAGTGCTTAAAAGAGGCGGTGGTAGCTCCATTACTGAAGAAACTGTCTTTAGATCCGACGGTTCCCTCCAACTACCGACCAGTGTCGAATCTTTCGTATCTGGGGAAGGTGGTTGAGAGGGCAGCAATGGAGCAGTTGCAGTCCTTCTTAGATGATGCAACATGGCTAGACCCCTTCCAGTCCGGCTTCCGTTCGGGGCACGGGACGGAGACAGTCCTGGTCTCCATCACAGACCAACTCCGCTGCCAGCTCGACCAAGGCGGGTCTGCGCTGCTCGTGTTATTGGACCTCACTGCAGCGTTTGACACGGTCGACCACAATCTTTTGATCCATCGCCTGGCCATGGCTGGAGTGAGGGGGACAGCCCTTAAATGGCTGACCTCCTTCCTCCACCAGCGGTCTCAGCGAGTGAGGAGGGGTGAGGTGGTCTCCGAGGGCTCCCCATTAGTTTGTGGAGTTCCGCAGGGGGCCATTCTTTCCCCTCTATTATTTAACATCTACATGCAGCCGCTTGCACAGCTGGTGCGGAGTTATGGGCTTGAGTGTCACCAGTACGCTGACGACACTCAGCTCATTCTGAGGGTGGAGGACAGGTCTAGCCCCGTCCCCGATAATTTCCAGCGCTGCCTCGAAGCCGTTACTGGATGGCTGCGAGCCAGTAGGTTGAGGGTGAATCCGGCGAAGACGGAGATCTTGTGGCTGGGTCGTCCGGGCGGTGGGGATGTCCAGCTTCCGACCCTGGACTGTGCAGCGTTATGCCCATCGTCTTCCGTGAAGAGCCTGGGGGTCCACTTGGACTCCCAGCTGACCATGGAGACCCAGGTCTCTGCGGTCAGCAAGATTGCCTTCTTTCATCTCCGACAGGCAAGGAGGCTGGCCCCCTACCTGTCCCGGTCTGACCTGGCCACGGTGATCCAAGCCACGGTCATCTTGAGGCTAGATTACTGTAACGCTCTTTATGTTGGCCTTCCTCTGTCGGTAACCCGGAAGCTCAGGCTGGTGCAGAACACTGCCGCCTGGCTCCTGGCTGGCTCTCCAGCAGGATGCCATATAACACCCATTTTGCAGGATCAGCACTGGCTGCCTATTGAGCACCGGATTACCTTCAAAGTGTTGGTTCTTACCTTTAAGGCCTTACACGGCCTGGGGCCAGCGTATCTGAGGGACAGTCTCACCCCATATTACCCTTCGAGATCACTTTGCTCGGAGGATTCTAATCTTCTAGCTGTCCCCTCCGCTAAAGTGGCCAAAAGAACTGCCACCCGCCGAAGGGCCTTCTCGGGCATAGCGCCGATATTGTGGAATGCCCTTCCGGCAGCTACACGGGCTATTCATGACTTGCTCCCGTTTAGGCGGGCATGTAAGACTCACTTCTTCCGGCTGGCTTTTCAGGTATAGGCCCAGCGGGACCCCCATGCCATGCCAATGATGCCAGACCGTCTTAACTATTCTAACTGTGTTTTTAATGATGTTTTATTGTGTATTTTTATCTTGTATTTTGTATTGCATTTTAGAGTGTATATGTTTATTGTATATTGTTCTGCTTGCTGGCTGTAAGCCGCCCCGAGCCTATTTGGGAGTGGTGGCATAAAAGCCGAGTAAATAAATAAAATAAATAAATTGTTTACTAGCAGGGTGCAATTATTTGTTATTCCTCATCAGTCTGATCAAATTTGTTAAATTCTTACTTACAAGCCAATATGTAACACATGGACATGGCCCACACTCAAACCACGGCACGAAGGAGACCAAGACTGCGTTGATGTAGGTTTTTTCAAGCTATATGGCCATGCTCTAGAGGCATTGTCACCTGACGTTTCGCCGGCATCTATGGCAAGCATCCTCAGAGATAATTCCTCTAGAACATTGCCAGATAGCCCAAAAAAACCTACAACAACGCAGTGATTCTGGCCATGAAAGCCTTCGACAATACAGAGGCCAAGACTGTTTCAGTTCCATGGCCTGGCTTACAGCCGGACTGTGACGGATCTAGAAAATCGGTTTCCTCCAAGAACACCTGGAGTTGCAAGGCCACCACACATTCCAAGACTTTGCCCATAAAGGGAAGATTGGAAACTGGCCAAAAGTTGCTCAATTCAGTCGGGTCCAGTAATAGTTTCTCCAAAAGCAGTTTGATCACGGCCTCCTTTAAGCCCACCGGAACCTTGCCTTCTAATAAGGAGGCATCAACCACTACCCCCACTCAGTCTGCCAAACCCCTTCTGGCCCGCTTTATCATCAAGGACGGGAAGGGGTCTAGGATACATGTGGCTGGCCTTACCTCAAGAAGGATCATGCCCATGTTCTCGGGTTGCACCAATTTACATGAATCCATTAAAACCAGACAAGCAGGTGCTTGTGTTACATCTTCAGAGTCTGCTGTTAGCAGTGTGTCCAGGACAGAACGGATCACAGTTGTATAAATCTGCATTCCTGATGAAGTGTGAATGCACCCATTGATTTCAGTAGTTTCAGATCACTTTAAGAAGCCATGACTCAATGCTATGACAAAGATAAGCCCATGCTTGCCCTACTGATCCCGTCTCAATTTCCCTGCATGCAGCGGCATGGCCTCCTGTCTCATGATACATGAACAGAACACCCATAATGGGCCTACAAGGGACCTTGCTTGCCCTGTTTGACATCAATTAGGAACATAACTCCAGCTGCCCATTCCAGCTAAAGGAGGTTGTGAACGATCTTGCTGTGGTCAATTCAGACACTATCTGACCCCAATAATCCACATTCCCAGGCCTTGAAATCCCAAAGTCTTCATGTTTTGATTACTATCTCTCCCACACCAATACTTTGCAGGGCACCACGATCTTTCCTGTTCTGATCTCGGCACTGCATGACGAGAAGGAATTTCCTAACCCCAAAGACTTTGACCCAGGACACTTCTTGAATGAAGATGGGACCTTCAGGAAGAGCGACTACTTCATGGCCTTTTCGGCAGGTAAGATCCTCTCTCCTTCCCTGGAGATACTGACCACCATGGTGTCCAAAACAGAGCATTGGATGCCACCAAATTGTTTTAAAATAGAAAAATGGCCTTCCCCTATGTTGGACCTTTCTCTTTAAGTGGGTGATGGGAAGCATCTCAAAAGGGGAGTGTTGTGTGATTTTGAGGCTGTGTGGCCACGTTCTAGCAGCATTTTCTCCTAATGTTCTGCCTGCGTCTGTGGATGGCCGCCATCTTCGGATGATTTAATGGGAGTAAAGCTTTACTGCCATCAGATCCTCTGAAGATGCCAGTCTCAGTTGTAGGAGAACCGTCTGGAGAAGATGAGACTTTTGGTTATTTCTAATCCACGTTTTGGTCTCTGGAGCAGCAGCAGAGAAGCGTGTTCCCAGGGGCGGTCTAAGGTAATTTTAAATGGTAAGCGAACATTATTTTGGCACCCCCCCCTCCGCGCATGCCCAGAAGCTCCTGTGCACAGGTGTTGACTAGTAAGCCCAGCACCCAGCCTCCCTCTTCTATTCTACCCTCCCCTTTCCCTTGCCCCCCACGTTCCCTGCCTTGCCCACATCCACCCCCCCACGCCTATTACTTCATCTTTGCGACAGCAGACATGTTTGCTGCCTTGGGAAGAAGTGAAAGTCGAAGACAAGGGATGCGGGGAAAGGAGGAGGAGGAGGGCGCGGGTGGGGTGAGGGAGACAGACCACGCTGGGAAGGGGAAGGCAAAGGGAGGAGGGTCCGCCTTACCAACATCCTCGCCTGGCTGCCTGTGCTTGGACGATTCCCGGCACAGGGGAGGGAGGCCCACAGGGAAGAAGGCAAGGCTAAGAAAGGTGGGCGCTGTGGCTCGGCTAACAGAGCTGCTGCTGCTGATTGCCTGCCATCCGCCCAACTTCAGCATCCAGCCGGCAAGGAAAGAGAGAGAGAGAGAGAGAGAGAGAGAGATTGAGGGAAAAGGGAGGAGGAGGAAGGGAAGAAGCGGGGGGTCTTCGGCGAGGTGGGCTGCGCATGCGCCTCTCGGCCCAAGCGCTGGCCCCGGCGGAGCAGCTGGAGTTTCCCCGCTTCTCCCCGCCAAAGGAGGCAGGGGTGGGCAGGGATGGGGGCTGGTGGCGGGGAGGAGGGTCCAGGGCCACGTCCTGTGTGGATGGCAGGGAGGGAGGGGGAGCGGAACATCAGCCGGACGCTGTCTGGCGGGCGGGGGAATGCACCCTTTACCCAGATGGTGCCCCACATGGCGGCGTCCTTTGCCTACCGGTAGGACCACCCTTGCGTGTTCCCTTTTGGTCACAACTTCCTTTCAGATTTGTAAAGACAGCTCTATCAAGTCACAAAGCATGGGAAATAAACTAGACGAACTTGAACTCTTAATACAAAGTAAATACAATATAATTGGCATCACTGAAGCCTGGTAGGATGAATCTCATGATTGGGATGTAATAACCTATTCCAGAGAAATGGATTAAATTGAAACAGAGGAGCAGTAACATTGGATGTTTACACCTGTGAAAACGTATGTGACATTTGGGTTAAAATCAATGGAGAAAGAAACAACAAGGATGTTGCTGTGGGGATCTACTATTATGAGGAACATCCTCATTGTTGAACAGTGGAATTCACTGCCTCAGTGCGCGGTGGAGGATCCTTCTTTGCGGGCTTCAAAACAGAAGTTGGATGATCACCTGGCAGAGGGGCTCTGATTGTGCTTTTCCTGCCTGGCAGAGGGTTGGACTAGATGGTCATGTGGTCTGTTCAAACTCCAAGATTCTGTCATTGTAAACCTCTCACCTCTTTCCAGATGAGGAGGCCTCACCAAACCAGAATAGAGTAGGACTACTAATCCTCTTGCTGTCGGGACTATTACACTGTTGAGTGAAACTTACAGCTCTCTTTCCTGGTTTCTCCCCTTCCTTCCTCCTTCCTTCCTGGGTCTCCCTGCAGGCAAACGGATCTGCACAGGAGAGGGCCTGGCCCGCATGGAGATCTTCTTGTTCTTCACCTCCATCCTCCAGAACTTCAAGCTGAAACCCATCACAGACCCCGAGGACATTGATGCCACACCTCTGGTGAATCCCCTGAGCAGATTCCCCCGGCCCTATAAGTTCTGTGTTATCCCTCGCTGAAAAGCTCCTGCCTGGGGAACAGATGCCCCGGGACAGTCAGGGATGACGGCAGAAACTCAGCTTTGCTTCTTTGTTACACAACTATGCTAGACCTTCTTGGCGAGGCAACAATACTAGAGATGTCTGAAAGCCATTCCTGTCTTCAGAGAACACATGGTTGTGTATTATATTCGCAGGGGTCTAAGTGGGGTCTTTCAAATCTGTATCTGTAGACGAGTGTAACTTGCTTAATTTATTAAATATTCTTTTAGTCTGCTTATTCTCTCTTTTATATGGTTTTCAACTGATTCTGCATGCTGATATTCCAGATTAACACAGCTATATCTTTGAATTCCTCCATCTAGACTTTTCGTTTCTGTTCTTTAATGCTTGCTTTTCAAAACCATTTTTGAGTCCTGTCCTGACTCTCCTTTGATTCTGTGGGCACATGTGTGTGTGGTGAATGGGAAGGAGCCTCATGGCAGGAGTGTATCATCAGGAAACAATAAATGTCCATTGCCCCAAAGTTGTGGAAGTAAGTCTGTTCTCTCACTGCATTCCAGGAAATTTATGACCCTGGCTACAATTAACACGTGAGCTTTTATGCATGAAAACACAAGGAAACCTTCCCATTTTGACAAGGAGATTAGTAATGGCATGGGGAACTCCAGCGGGTGTTGGGGAACTCCAGCTTCTGACTCTGGACGGCGCGGCCCTATGCCCGTTGTCTTCAGTAAAAAGCCTTGGAGTCCATTTGGACACTCAGCTCCCCATGGAGACCCAGGTCTCCATGGTCAGCCAGGTCGCATTTCTCCACCTTCGCCAGGCTCAGAAGCTGGCCCCTACCTGTCCTGTTGCGATCTGGCCACGGTGATCCAAGCGACAGTCGTCTCAAGCTTAGACTACTGTAACGCCCCCTACATCAGCCTTCCTTGGTCGGTGACCCAGAAACTTAAGCTAGTGCAAAACGCCGCAGCACGCGTGCTCACAGGCACGCCTGTGAGTCACCGTATTACACCTGTGCTGCGAGAATTGCATCGGCTCCCCGTTGAATCTTGGATCACCTTCAAAGTGTTAGTTCTGACTTTCAAGGCCTTGTATGGTCTGGGGCCAGTGTACCTGAGGGACCGCCTGATCCCATACTGTCCCACGAGATCACTGAGATCTGAAGACCAAGATCTACTCCTGATTCCGAGCGCCAAAGCTTATCGCCTCACGTAAACGAGAAGGGCATTCTCCATCATTGCCCCTGCCCTTAGGAATTCTCTGCCGCCAGAGGCCAGGTCACTTTGTGACCTCTTGGCTTTTAGAAAAGCCTGTAAGACCTGGCTATTTCGGCAGGCTTTCCGTGGTTGAGCCAGTTCAACACATATTAGTCGAAGCAATATTGGTGTTCATGTAATCTTTTAAATGTTTTATTGCTGTTGTTTTATTGCTTATGTATTCCGTTGTGCTGTATATTTTAAATTTTGTAAGCCGCCCCGAGCCACCCGGGAGTGACGGCAAAGAAATCCAATAAATCAAATCAAATCAATTTCTATGCATTAGCAATAAAGGTCCTTTGGAAATAAATCCCCCACCCAACTGACCAGGTGGAATAGTTGCAGCAGTGAACACTCTCACCACCGGCCATCTTTCCCGGCTCCTTCAAGCTATGAACCTCTGAACTTTGCACATATAGATCTGCCCGACCAATCAGGAGCAAGCCTGATTGGCCCAGTGGGAGTGGACCTGAACGAATCCCTGTTCACTCACCCAGGTCTGCCAGCCGGATATAAGTTCTGGTGCTCCATCTCCTCTGGCTCAGTTCCCTTTGTCAGGGAAATCTCCCAAAATAGCAGGGCACCCAGAAATACAAACAGGATACTTAATTGAGCAGTCGGCTCACAGCAAGCAGGAAAGCGAAGTGCCGAGTGGCTGCAAAAGAGTGTTGAGCTTAGCAGGCCAAGATGGGCAGTTGGTTCTTCAAAGTTACGAAAATTGGGTCTCAGCTTCTCTCTCACTCCATAACTTCTCAGATCCAAAACAAGAGGAAATACTTCCAAACATGGCATCTCTTCAAACACACAGACTAAAGAGAGGTCCAAATGCAAAGATGGAAAAAGCAGAAGCCTTAAGCAAAGCCATGCAGTACGCGGCAGAGGGCGTTCCCTGTGGCCGCGCCGACCTTATGGAACTCGCTGCCAGAGGAGACGCGAGCCCTACAGGACTTAACGACATTCCGCAGGTCCTGTAAGACCTGGTTGTTTAGGCAGGCATTTGGCGCTTGGCTGGTGCCTGCCATAACTTGCCATCCTGCCGCGTCATTGCCACCTGCACTATGTGTTAATCCGCTGTAGTTCTATTGTAGGGAGTGGGGTTTTTAAATTTTTATAATGTCGTTTTTATGTGTTTTAACTTGTATATTTTATGTTGCTGTAAACCGCTCTGAGCTTCGGATAGAGCGGTCTATTAAGCCGAATGGAATAAATAAATAAATAAATAAATAAATGAGTATCCATTCTACGCACAATTATTACACAAAGGCAATATTTCAGTATCAAATATATATAATATATCGGTATTTGAGGACCACACCATTCACATTTAGGACCAAATGTACATACTGTGTCCGTAAATAACGGGATCGGCTCGCATGACAATATCAAATCATGAATATCCAATTACCGGATAATCCGGAGTAATCATAAATCCAAAGTCACGCAAAAAGAGTCCGCAGAAGGTCCCCCAAATGCTGAAGCATAAAGTGCTGATTATACAAGTCCTCTGTACCACTAGGCAATATCCAAAGAGCGATAGGACAACAAGGAGCGTGGTGCGCTCCAAAGGTGTAGAGTTAGCCTGGGGCCAATGGGCTGGTGATGCCAAAACAATAGCGAGCCGCTTTTATTCCGTTTCGCTCCCGGACACAGCTTTGTCAAGGCCTCCAATATTAGATTTTCCGTTTGTCCTTTTCTGTAAACAGAAAATATACATAGCATCGGGAAAGCCTGATGTAAAAACCCATTAATAGTTATATAAAATATACATACTGATATGGAGATGTTCCAGAGCCTAACCTCACTCCAAAAAGCGAGGTGACCATAAAAGTAAGTACATAAAACTGACACACAAATTTATACATAACAAAAAGCTGGTGTAATTATCCAATTAGTGATTGCACACTGAAGGATTCGTTTAATCCTTTTGGATATTCGGAATCGAGTAGGATTATCCATTTACATTCCATTCTCCTAAGCACCTGGTGTATGTTGCTATGTGGTGTCGGATCTACCTTTTCCAGAGCTTGAAGCCTTAAAGAGGCCGGTGTGTGTTTAAAGGCCTTACAATGAACATAAAAGTGTAAATCCCCGTTGCCAGAGTTGATCCTACTACGATGTTCAATAAATCTTTGCTTTAATTTTCTTGAGGTAATCCCAACATAAACCCCGGGGCACGTACATGAAATAGCGTACGTGATGCAGGTGGACGCACATGTAGCAAAACATTTCACCTCAAAGTTCTTGTTTCTGGACGGGCTAAAGATAAATTTACTGGAACAAATATTTAAACACATGGAACAGTGCCCATAGTTCCTAGTACCCTTGCCTAAGCTACCCTTGGGTTTGATTACATGATTCGAGTGGATTAGAGTATCCCCCAAATTAGGGGTTCTTTTAAAGGCAACTGTCACGACTTGGCCTTTGAGACCTTGGTGCAGGGTGGACCCTTCTATTTCAGATCCCACCGTTGCCACCAATTAATATGTGACGACCTGGGCTATAAAACTTGGAGGCTTTAACCACTTGGAACGCTGCCACCAACCTAGAAAGGGTTTCTAGGATTTCTTTTAAAATAATAGTCAAGCTAGGCTCCAAATCTTTAAAATAAACTGAGAGGTTTGCTGAGGTAAAAATCTTTCCCCTTTGACTGGGACGGTGGGAAGGCTGGAACTGGCACACACTGAGGTAATGAGGCACACTGAAAGCTTTCTGGTAAAGTTAACAACAATGATGTTTATTTAATTAACAAGTAGATCTTGAGAGGGCACAAATGCGTAATGGTTATACAAAATGGTACTAGAGCATGCTGGTTACTGTCGCAATCACCGACTTAGAACTGCCCCTTTAACACACACACGGAGACGTAGTAAAGGCTAACTATGTTTATTGAATAAGACAAATCCAAAAAGGCAATTCACTTAGAGAGTTCATAGAATAGAGCAATCAGCACGAAGCTGCAGTTCAGTAAAGTAAGCAAAGTTCCAAAAGGTATATCCAAAGGCGAATGTGTTAAAAAGCTTGGCAAGGCTCAGGGATCCGCACCAATGCGAATCGGAAACAAGGCAAGGTCTTGGTCTAAGGCGAGCCAAACTAGGCTCCAGGATTCACTCCGCTTCAACGCCCTTCAGATCAGACGTGGCCGGAGAACTGACGATCAGTTCCCACGGGGCCGTTCTTAATCCCTCGGCCTGGAACCCCGACGATCTAGGGCCCGGCGTCTCCAGTCTCTACTTTCCGAACGGCGACGGTCTAGGGACAGATGCCAGCTCCTCCTGCCCTCCTCTATGTCCCTGCGCCTGTTATGAGAACGGCCCCGCTCTTCCAGTCCAGTATCGCTATCTTCCTGAGAAGCAGCCTCCCCCGGAGTTTCCCAGCCGCTAGCCTCCATCTGCTGCCCGGCCAGCTCTTGGGAACCTCGGCCGTTTGGGAATTCATAACTATCTCCGCTATCTGCTTCGCTGCCTCCCATCTCCACCTGGTCCGCTCCTTCCCCGGGAGAATGCTCCCACTCGAGATCCCAGGCTAAGCTCTCTACAGGTGAAATGGGCAAAGGCACGGCTGACCAATCTTGCTCTGGGCCTTCCAACTCATCCTCCGAGTCCCTTCCAGCCTGTGCGGGTCCCACTGCCAACGGGACCCCGGCGGATCACCCCCAGTGGCACGAACGAGCCCATGGGTGCTACAGTTACTAAAGATTGCTTCTTAGAACTTCATTACTCGACAGTTCGAAACTTGTCTCTGAACTCCCTCACTCTAATACTAAAACTAGACGTGAGTAGTCTTCAACTAAATAACCTAGTTCGTTCCCTGATCTAACACTCAGTCTTCCAGAAGCACCCTAGCTACTAACTCTCCCTTAGAGTTTTCCTATAGCTGGCTTCCTCAGAGATGTGAGCTAATCTCTAAACCCTAGAGCAGGGGTGCTCATTACGGTGATCGGGAGCACCTAGGTGATCTTCGGCCCTCTTCCAGGTGATCTTTGGGCCTCACCAGCCGGATGGCGTGCTCCTGCCATGCGTTGCGCACGTGCACTCCTGCTGCCGCCTTCGCGGGGGTTCTTTTGCCAAAATGAGGCTTTAAGGGGCGGGCCCTGGCTAGGAAGAGCCTCTCTCTCTCTCTCTCTCTCTCCCCCCCCCCCCGTGGGCATGGACTGCCACCAGTGGGAGGGGTCCTCCTTCCTGCCAGCTGTCCACTTGGGCGTCCTTTCTGAGTGACACCCTCGGAAGGAAGGGTGCCCCCCCCCCACTGCATCTGTCACTTTGGGGAAGCACCTCTTCCACTCTTCCTTCTCCTGCCCAGGTAAGGAAGCCTCGAGGGAGGAGGGGGGGAGGCTGCCGTGGGGAGGCTCCAGCCTCACGTGGGTCCCTCTCTCGGTTGAGTTTCCCGGCCCAGGCAGCACCCAGGTGGCCCCTCTTCCCAGCCCTGCGCCTTCCGAGCCACCGCCGAAGCCATATCTGGCCAGAGCGCTGGCGGGTGTGCCTATAAATACCCTCATGCTGCGTGCGTGGGAGGGGCCTGCTGTGCACGCAAGAAGCAGGACGGGATGGGGGCTTCCTGCTTCACGAAAGCACGCAGAAGGAAGGAGGAAGGCAACGAAGACATTAAGAGAGAGAGCGCGCGCAGGCAAGGAGGATCCCCTTCCCGGGTGCGCGCGGTGGCGAGTTCATGGGCAGGCAAGAAAGAAGCCCCGCACGGACGGAAGGCTGCAGTAGGAGTGTGTGTGTGCACGCACGCGCACGCTCACACGCGCAACAGGTGATCTTTTCAACTTGATTGTTCATATAGGAGCTCGCATGATGAAAAAGTGTGGGCACCCCTGCCCTAGAGATTCCAAAAGCCTGTAACTGACTACCTGTCAGCTTCACACAGAACTTTTCCTGTCAGTTTACAAGACAACTGTCTTCCCTGACTGCTCACTCTCAGCTCTGTCAAGAGACTGCTCTCTTTCAGCTCTGACAACCGACTCCTCTCTCTTTGAGCTCTAACAACAGACTCTTGAATAAGCTACACTTTTTCCCATTCAAGCAGCTCAGCTCCTCCCCTCAGCTCTGAGCCACTCCCAGGCAGCGCTCTCTCTCTCTCTCTCTCTCTCTCTCTCTCTCTCTCTCTCTCTCTCTCTCCCCCTGAGAAGGATCCAAGCCACTCCCCCTTTCCTGGCCATCGTGTTTATCCATGGATGCCAAACTGCTATGCTGGTCTCAGCCTAGCATCAAATGGGTGAGTCCTCACAGCAACCATAGGTAGTGATTCCAAGCCATCAATGTGAGATACAATTGGCCAGTATGTTTTAACAAGGTTAATTAGGGATTTACTGTGAGGGGACAGTGTAAGAGGCCAGACAATGGCATTCAATTGCGATCTAGCCTTATACTTTAAGGCAGTGTTTCTCAACCTTCCTAATGTCACGACCCCTTAATACAGTTCCTCGTGTTGTGGTGACCCCCAACCATAAAATCATTTTTGTTGCTACTTCATAACTGTAATCTTGCTACTGTTATGAATCATCATGTGAAATATCGGATGTATTTTCATTCACCGGACCACATTTGGCACAAATACCCGATACACCCGATACTGATGGGATTGTGGGGGGTGATTTTGTCATTTGGGAGGTGTAGTTGCTGGGATGTATAGTTCACCTACAATCAAAGAGCATTCTGAACTCCAGCAATGATGGAGTTGAACCAAACTTGGCACACAGAACTCCCATGACCAACAGAAAATACCGGAAGGGTTTGGTGGACACCGACCTTGAGTTTGGGAGTTGCAGTTCACCTACATTCCAGAGAGCACTGTGGACTCAAACAATGATAGATCTGGATCAAACTTGGCACAAATATTCATCCAAATGTGAACAATGGTGGAGTTTGGGGAAAATAGACCTTGATATTTGGGAATTGTAGTTGCTCGAATTTATAGTTCACCTACAATCAAAGAGCTTTCTGAACTCCAGCAACAGTGGAATTGAACCAAACTTGGCACACGAGACTCCCATGAACAACAGAAAATACTGGAGAGGTTTGGGGAAAAATATTGACCCTGACATTGGGAATTGCAGTTGTGTGGATTTATAGTTCACCAGGAATCAAACAGCATTCTTAGCTCCACCAACAATGGATTTGAACCAAACTTGGTACACCAGACTCCCATGAACAACAGAAAATACTGGAGGGGTTTGGGGGAAAAATTGACCCTGACATTGGGAATTGCAGTTGTGTGGATTTATAGTTCACCTACAATCAAGGAGCATTCTGAACCCCACCGACGATAGAATTGGGCCAAACTTCCCATTCAAAATCTCCACGACCAATAGAAAATAATGTGTTTTCTGATAGTCTTTGGCGACCCCTCTGACACCCCCTCACAACCCCCATGGGGGTCCCGACCCCCAGGTTGAGAAACACTGCTTTAAGGGGAACGAATGGTAACTTTGGAAATGAAAGTACGTAAACTTAATGTGGGGTTGCCATTGATTCATCCACATTTGCAGCGCTGCGAAGTCCACATTATTGTCAATAATAAAGAATAAATCATCAATAAAACGATGATACTTCTTAAGAAGTTTACGTTCACCTCCCACACACAGGAGGTTAATTTCTTGGATTTATCTATTTTCAAACATGAGGGCTCTTTAAAAACTAGAAATTATAGAAAACCAGTCAAGAAGAACTCGTACCTTCATTTCCAAAGTTACCATTCGTTCCCCTTAAAGTATAATTTGCCCTACACCCAGTTTTTAAGAATTAAGCGTGATTCTTCATGTACAGCAGATTTTGAATAAGAAGCAGACATCATGTCACGTGAATTTGTGGATAGAGGTTACCCGCGAGAGATAGTCTCAAAAGCAATGGTTAAAGCCTTGAGATTGGACAGGCAATCTTTGTTAGAACCTAAGGCTAGATCGCAATTGAATGCCATTGTCTGGCCTCTTACACTGTCCCCTCACAGTAAACCCCTCATTAACCTTGTTAAAACATACTGGCCAATTGTATCTCACATTGATGGCTTGGAATCACCACCTATGGTTGCTTATTCCTCAATGACCAAAGCAGATGCCAGAGGATGCAGTGCAAACCCCATCTTACTGTATTTACGAATTTAGCACCAAAACATCACAATATACTGAAACAGCTGTGGATCCCGGCAGGTGGCAGACTGCGTTGGATGATACAGAACGTTGGGTGAGTGAAGGTTGGATTTGCGAGACTCTGCTGTACCTCTTTCACCCTTCAGCAGCCTGGCTCTCCCCAACTCACACAAAAGGACTCATCCAGGGCTGAAGGTTGGGCAGACCCAGGCTCCTCAAGAGGGGAGACATGAAAGAGCAGAGAGGAGCATGATTGGCGATTAGGGAGAATAACAACAAAGGACAAAGGTAAGTCCTGCAGAGAAGATAAGAAATTGGGGACGAATGAAGCAAGAGAGGAAGGAAAACAAACAGGATCTCACAAGAGAAAGACTTGGTGCAGGGGAAGGGAAGGAGGCAGAAAGCGGCTGCGTTTCCACGGACGTGGTCAGCCTGACCAATCCTGGAGGTGAGGGTGATTGATTGATTGATTGATTTTATTATTTATGAGTCGCCCTCCACGTCAGTGCTCCGGGCGACTTACACATAAAAACATAAAAGAATTCAATAGTTAAAAGCTAAAAGAATAGAAGAATTAATTAAAATAGTTCCAGTAACTCAGGCTAAGTCTGGAAGGTGTCCTTAGCCGTAAGCCTTTCGGAAGAGCCAGGTCTTCAATGCGGTCAGGAACTGGGGCATGTCCAGGATAGCTCTCTGATCCGCCGGCATCAGGTTCCAAAGAACAGGGGCCGCGATGGAAAAGGCTCTCCATCTCGTGGTGTCGAGGCGGGCCTCACTCACACCTGGGATGCAGAGAAGGTCCCTGTTTCCTGAGCGCGGCGACCTTAAATGAGCTGGTTCGGACAAGCGGTCTTTTAAATAAGCTGGGCCGGCGCCATGGAGGGCCTTAAAGGTAAGCGACAAGATCTTATGGATAGCTCTGAGCTCGACTGGCAACCAGTGCAGGCGCTGTAGAGATGGCACGATATGGCATCTCAGTGGTGTCCCAGTGAGGAGTCTGGCGGCTGCATTCTGCACTAGCTGGATTTTACGAGTGGTTGACTGCGGCAACCCCACGTACAAGGCATTGCAGTAGTCCAGCCGTGATGTCACTGTGGCATGGACCACCGTAGCCAGCGCATCTGATGGAAGGTAAGGTGCCAGTTGACGTGCCTGGCGTAGGTGGAAGAAAGCTCCCTTACTTGTCGCAGCAACCTGGGCCTCCAGTGAGAGTCTCGAGTCTAGTATCACACCGAGACTCTTCACCGACGGGGCCGGGATCAGCGGCTCTCCCTCAAAGAGAGGCAGCGGAATGGGTGGATCTGGGCGTCCCGGCCCTTTCCTTTTGGGGGATCAGGCATTTTATGGGTGCGCTCTTGGGTCTGCCGGGCCAGATGTGGTCCTGACATCATTCCCAACCTCCTCATTCCCATGTAGTGTCGGTGTGCATTCCTGCACGCCCGGACACATTCTCTCGCACTGTGCTCCATGTGCCTGGTGAGCATGGGTGCCTTTGCAGAATGGCCTTTTGCCTTGTTCACGGAGCTCCTAAACGGAGGAGTCTTTGAAGTCTTGCTGTGATCCTGGCTGCTCTTGCTGTCATCTCGCCCGCTTGTCAATATAGACCAGGGTGAGCTCATCCGTTTCTCTGTGGCGTTCGAGAGAGAGGGATTGTGCGCTATCTCGGTCCATGTTCTACCTCAATGCCGTCACTGCTTAGGATCCCTTTTTGAGAATCCCAATCTTTTTCTTCTGTATTATAACATTATATTTTCTTACTTGATATCTTCCTTATAGTCCTTGTGTTAGTCCATCGAGTTTCAGAACATTTCACTTGTCCATGGAGTATCAGGGAATTTTCAAAGTGTTTACAAGCAACAGTTAAAAAAACTACGAGAGCTGTTATTGAATGTCTTTAACCAGCAAAACTTCAATTTAGGGATTTCTTCCCAGCCCAGCACAGATTGACTGACTACTAATGAGGTATCAGTCCGCCCTCCTCTTTGCAGAACCACTTGGAACTCTGGTTGTTGCTAGGAGGGTCAACTCTCTCCCCGACCCTAATTGGGCTTCCTGATGCTGAGCAGAATTCTGGGAAATGTAGTTTAGGGCAGGGCCTTTCACATTCTCTGGCATCGGGCTTCTCGCCTTCCCAAACAGCATTTCCCAGAGTGCTGTGCTCTCCCAGTCTCTTTCGCAGCTCACTCAAGTCATCCCGCCCTGCTGCTCTCCTCTCCTCATGGCCAGAGGCAGCCTATTGACCTTTGCAGCCTGAAAGACAGTAGGAGATAAAGGTTGCCATTTGCTTTGGCCGGCAAATCTTCAAAGAGATTCAACTCATTGGTGCACTCCTTCTGCGCCACCCTCCCGAGTCAGAAGGGGACTCCTGAAAATGTGCAAAGTGCATGACCCTTCAATGGGAGCTGCCTGGTTTCACCGACGAACCTCTTTGGAAACATGGCAGCCCATGGAGAGTTGCTCTAGCTCAGAGGACACCAGGGTGAGCCATGATGTGTTTGGAGCAGGTATGGGCAAACTCCGGCCCTCCAGGTGTTTTGGACTACAACTCCCACAATTCCTAACAGCCTACCGGCTGTTAGGAATTGTGGGAGTTGTAGTCCAAAACACCTGGAGGGCAAGAGTTTGCCCATGCCTGGTTTGGAGGATGTCAGAGACCCAGGCTTGTGAGGTCATGAGAATATGCAGCCCCTCTCCCCAGGGGTAGTTGGGAAGTGCAGGAGCTGAGGAGAGATACAGCGCAACGGCAGGACCTAGTCTGGTGGGTGGAAATAGGGATGGCAGCAGCCCCAGAAGAGAGAGAACCAGGCCCCTTGGCACTGATTTCTAGGGGCGTGCACATTTCCGTTTTGTGATTCAGAATTGGGTGAAGTTCAGCGATCCAGCAGAAGGAATACTGAAAACGGACCAGATGTGGGGAGGCCGAATGCTCAGCTGGAACGAACCACATAGTGCCAGATCTTTAGGCTCCATTCCGGAGATTCGGCTGCTCCACGATTAACAAGAGAAACCGCATGCGGGGGTTTCCCTATTTTCCTTGCCAAAGCCAATCCGATCACGTGTCTTTTGGCAAAGCTAGTCGATACATACTAGGGCAAGCTCATCCATTTTTCTATAGCGTTAGAGAGAGGGGGGGGGTATTGTGTGCTATCTCGGTCCATGTTCTACCTCAGTGCCGTCACTGCTTAGCATCGCTTTTTGAGAATCTATATCTTTTTCTTCTGTGTTATCTATATATATATAAAGGAAGAGTCGTCATGGAAAGACCGTCCCAAACAGAGAAACCTTACAACGCAGAAACACCAAACTTGCCAACAGAAATAGGCCTCAAGCAAGGTACGTTTGTAGCAAAGAAACTTTCCCCCCCAAAACCTAAAAGGCCCCCAAAACAACGGGTAAAAAAACTACATTTCCCAGCATCCTCTGGGGCTGCCAACGACTCTCCCAGCCTCTACATTCTGACAACATGATTGGCTGCCAATAAGGGTGGATTTGCATAACTCCTGTACTGGCCAGCCAACATGAACATTCCGACCCATAATAAACTGTCAAAAGGAGGATAAGGCAAAGGGCTGAGGCACAAACACAAATACCCCACCCACCAGAACAACCCACAACAACACAGCCATGACCCCAACAACACCATAACTAACAACAATTCCAACCCTTACATACTCAGACTTTCTCGCATCTCCTAAATAGGGCACAGCAACGCGTGCCGGGTACAGCTAGTATCATTATATATTCTTACTCTATATCTTCCTTATACTCCTTGAGAATGTTTCACTCATCCAGTGATTGAACGTCTTTAACCAGCAGAACTTCAATTTAGGGATTTCTTCCCGGCCCAGCACAGATTGACTGATTATTAATGAAGTATCCATCAGCCCTCCTCTTTGCAGAACCTACCCTAACTGGAGCTTCTTGATGCTGAGCAGAATTCTGGGAAATGTAGTTTAGGGCAGTACCTTTGGCATTCTCCAGCATAGGGCTCCTCGCCTTCCCAAACTACATTTCTCAGAATTCTGTTTGTGATGTTCCAAAAGTCGATAAGGTGGATAGACATGGCGGAAAAGGCAAAATGTTGAAACACTGGTTGCTGATAAAAGTGAAGATTTTTGTGTTTGTTTCTCAATGACCTACGCCCATCCCTTAGCCAATCAGGAACAGAGGCGGCACCTGGCCAATCAGGGGCAAAGGAGGGAATTTCAAAACTAGACCATGTTAATGAATGAGGTTTTTACTGTATAAAAGTTACTGAATATCCCATAATGTTTATGCTTGTACATTTCAGCATCCATTGCTGTACAGAGCATCACTTCTACAGACCGAGTAAAGCCTCTGTCATTTGCCTTTGCCTCGGCGAGTCCTTTCCAGACTCAGTTAGTGGATCTTCTCATGTAATGAAAATAGTTTCAAAAGAAATTGACAATTGAAGAACCATTTTTGTCTTGGTTTACAGTCCCAACTGGGTTCTACTGATTACTATATTGTAACTCCCAAAGGTAGTCAACATAAATCTCAAAAGGAGAATAGTGCAAAAGTCAGATTCATAGACATAACACAACTGTCAGGAGAATATACATAACATGGCTATTAAGTCCTGCTTTACAGTCCCAACTGGGTGCTAATTGTAACTATACTGTGACTCCTGAACATAGTCTACATAAATGATAACACAACAACAAGTATTCCTGGGTACAATATTCTTGTTTCGGGGATCCTTCTTCAGGTTGTGAATAGTCTATAGCAAATGTTAGATATGTTATTTCCTTCATTGTTTAACATCTACATGCGTCCACTCGCCCGACTGGTTCGCGACTTTGGTCTGGAGTGTCACCAGTACGCGGATGACACCCAGCTGGTGCTGAGAATGGGCGGCAGGGTGGACACCGTACCCGATTGTTTCCATCAATGCCTTGAAGCCGTGACTGGATGGCTGCGTTCCAGCCGGCTGAAGGTGAATCCATCGAAGACGGAGATCCTATGGCCGGGTCGTCCTGGTGTTGGTGAGTGCCGATTGCCTACCCTGGATGGCGAGCAGTTAAGCCCGTCATCTTTCATAAAAAGCCTGGGGTCCAACTAGACCCACTGCTATCGATGGAGACCCAGATCTCCACGGTTAGTAGGTCCGCATTCTTCCATCTCTGACAGGCTAGGCGACTGGCTCCTTACCTATCCAGGAATGGCTTAGCTACAGTGATCCAGGCGACGGTCATCTCGAGGCTAGACTACTGTAACACCCTCTACATCGGCCTTCCCTTGTCGACAACCCGGAAACTCAAGCTGATGCAAAATGCTGCTGTTCGAATGCTGGTGGGAGCACCTGCGAGAGGGCACATCACTCCAATCTTACAGAAATTGCACTGGCTGCCAATAGAGTATCGGATTGTCTTCAAGGTGCTGGTTTTGACCTTCAAGGCCTTGTATGGTCTAGGGCCAGTGTACCCGAGGGACCGTCTCACCCCATACGTTTCCCCGATATCTCTGCGCTCAGAAGAACAAAATCTTCTGATGATTCCATCAGTTCGTTCCTGCCGCCTTTCAGTAACAAGACAAAGAGCCTTCTCTGTGGTGGTGCCGACACTATGGAACGAGTTACCAGATGGCGTTTGGGATATCACAGAGTTAGCCCCTTTCCGAAGGGCCTGCAAGACGGCCCTTTTTAAGCAGGCCTTTAATCTTAGTTTCCCCGGATAATAATAATAATACTGTTTATTTCTATTCCGCTCTTCTCACCCCGAAGGGGACTCAGTGTGGATTACAATACATATACGACAGACAATCCCTGTCGGAGACGTACAGTTTTACACATAGACAGTACAGGTTACACATAGACAGTACAGTGCAGTTTATAGAAGGGTTCTTTCTTGGCTGCGTCACAGGGTAACGGGACATGCAGGTGTGCGTCATACAGGGTCATCCAGGATGTCACTGCTCCAATTACGTCATTGTTGTTGTTATGCATCTTTGTATCACAAGGGGGTGCTGTTGTTCCATCCTCATGACCGGAGCCTTCTGGTTTTTTCCCTCTTCCGCAATTCACCTTTCAGACGTTGTAGGTCTGTAAAAAGCCCTTCCCCATTCTTTATATAATGGTCCCCATTGGTGTTTGAACTGCTTGGGTGGGCAGTGGACTAGGCTCATATATTGTTAATAGCTGGTCATCCAGGCCAGCTCGGGGATTGAACCAGCAACCTTCCGATTGCAGCACAGTTTATTCTACCACTGTGCTATCTCCCCGGCCCGGATAACTCTGATCATGCCTTGTGCCTTATATAACTAAGTGCTTTATCTGGTTTTTTGCTGTTGTTTTATGTAAACAAGGAACAGACACAAAATTGTGCATAATTAGATTATAAAACAAATGGGGATTATTTAAACATGTGTCTACATTATTCAGAGAAAAAAGAATGGGAAAATGCCCAGTGGTTAATGTTGAGTGACTATCCTTTCACTTTGCAGTGGAGCAAAGGGACTCTAAGCCTTCCCCATCCTTGGATTTGGGACCATTCTTGCTTCTGAGATGGAGCCCCTGGGGGTGTGCACGGCTCTCCTGGTCATCTGGATATCCTTCCTTCTTCTTTCTGCCATCTGGAAAAGCAAGATGTACAGAAAGGGGGAAATGCCCCCCGGCCCCACTCCGCTGCCCCTCCTTGGGAATGTTCTGCAGCTGAAGGGCAAACACTGGGATCAGGCGTTCTCCAAGGTCAGTGGAAGAAGCCGGGCCACCACCCATCTCTTTCATGCATTTCTCTCTACTGAATTGCATTGTTGGTTTTGGCACAGCTCTCAGATTCGTTAAGGCCATTATTTTTGTTGCTGCTTTATAACTTCATTCCTTAGGACTGTCCATGTTTGTGTGATAATGCCGTTCTTCCGACTACAGGCGTCCCCTGAGTTACAAATGACTCTTAGTTAAGAACGAGTCTGAGACAACAGGGAGGGAGAGAAACCTATCCTTCGGAAGGGAAGTTCACTCCTGACGGGGTTGTCAAGGGGAAAAGTGTCGCCACTGAAGCTCCATCTCCAATCCTTGTTTCCATTTTTTTCAAAATCCAATTCAGACAGGGACAGAAAATGAGATCTTCCGAACAGGGACTAGTAAAAATTCAAAAGTATCAAAATATATTAGAATATAGATAGTAGGGCTATAAAGCCTGCAAATACAATACATATCACCCAGGAGTGAATTCTGAGGTAGCAAAGTTTGCAGACGACACTAAATTGTTCAGGGTAGTTAAAAATGAAACTGATTGTAAAGAGCTCCAGAAAGATCTCTCGAAATTGAGTGAATGGGCAACAAAGTGGCAAATGCATTTTAACCTAAACAAGTGTAAAGTCATGCACATCGGGGCAAAGAACCCCAACTACACCTACCAATTGATGGGGTCAAAGCTTTCTGAGACAAACCAGGAAAGGGATCTTGGGGTTTTGGTGGACAGCTCAATGAAGATGTCAACCCAGTGCGCAGCAGCAGTGAAAAAAGCAAATTCTATGCTTGGCATGATCAGGAAGGGAATCGAAAATAGGTCAGCAAATGTTGTATTACCTCTCTACAAATCGATGGTAAGGCCACATTTGGAGTACTGTGTACAATTCTGGTCTCCGCACCTTAAGAAGGATATAACGGAACTGGAAAAGGTACAGAAAAGGGCAACAAGAATGATCCAAGGGATGGAGCGGCTCCCTTACGAAACCAGGTTGCAACGCCTTGGTCTTTTCAGCCTTGAAAGACGGCGTTTAAGAGGTGACTTGATCGAAGTGTATAAAATCATGCATGGGATAGAAAAGGTGAATAAAGAAAAAATATTTTCTCTATCACACAACACTAGGACTAGAGGGCACTCCCTGAAGCTCCAAGGCAGGAAAGTTAGGACTAATAAAGGGAAATATTTCTTCACCCAGAGGGTCATTGGGTTATGGAACTCACTTCCAGAGGAGGTTGTGACAGCGGTCAGCCTGGACAGCTTCAAGGCAGGATTAGACAGATTCATGGGCACCAAGTGTATCGGTAGTTACTGAAAAGGACATTCAAGTGCCACCTCGGAGTTGGTTGAGGCAGGCAGGATTTCCCTGGGTACTGGTTGTGGGGGGTCGGGAGCAGGGCAGGGTTTTGCCCTCCCTTCTGCTCGAGATCCCCGCGTACAACTGGGGGCCACTGTGTGATACAGAATGCTGGACTAGATGGGCTGAGGTCCGATTCAGCATGGCTCTTCTTATGTTCTTATGTTCTTATATATCAAATGCGTGCAATACAGTGCAATGGTCCTGGCACACACATACACAAATAATATCTCAGAGTTTCATGTAGGAAGAGGGTGTGCGATGGGGAGCAGGTAAGTATACAGTAGTAGGCGTGGTGTCCCACAGATTCAAACCAATATACGGGGGTCCACAGGACTTACTATATATGAATTATTACTCCATGATATGAAAATGTATTCCTGTGATAAAGCCCAAGGCGAAACGGATCAGGCCCTGCAGCTCAACCGTTGCGGCCCTTGGCATCCTCGCTCTTTCCATCTCAGGGCTACAAGCCACCTTACAGCATCTTACCTTGGCTCACCTTCACCTCCAACAGGAGTCTTGGATTACAAAATTTTGGGTTATACCGTGTGCTTTATTTATTTATTTATTTATTTATTTATTTATTTATTTGGCAGGCTCGGGGCGGCTCACAACGCCGAGTAAAAACAGCATACAAACAATATTAAAAATTAAAACATAGCTTTGCTGGGACTCTACGTGTACATGGGTATACAACTCGTGTGGACCTACCTCTTATGTTGATCCATTCCCCCGTCGTGCACCCCCTCCCCGTAGATATCTTCGATGGATCAGTGCATCATTAGACTTTTGGGAACTTGAACTCTGGATGTTCTATATTGATTTGGATCTGTGGGACACCACCCCTACTACTGTATGCTTACCTGCTCCCCGTCGCACACCCTCTTCCTACATGAAACTCTGAGGTATTTGTGTATGTGTATGCCAGGACCATTGCACAGTATTGCACACATTTGATATATGTATTGTATTTGCAGGCTTTATAGCCCTACTATCTATATTCTAATATATTTTGATACTTTTTAATATTTACTAGTCCCTAGTGTGTTTGTACTTGCTATTGCACTACTCCCGGTGTATTCTATCTTCCAAACAGGGGCACAGACAGCAAAACAAACCCATAGGGGTGTGAACTCTTCCCTAGGCTGTTATTCACCTATGCCGTTCACCTCACAACCCCTAAGGATGCCTGCCGTAGATGTGGGAGAAACGTCAGGAGAGAAGTGGGAGGAACGTCGGAAGCATGGCCACTCAGCCCGGAAAACTCACAGCAACCCGGTCTTCTAGTTATTTACAAGAAATGATAGCAAAACCATTGGACATAGGGGCGTGTCGATTCATATCACCTCCATCTCGCCTATAGACTTCTTACAGCATGAGGCATTCATTTCCAAATTTGGTCGCATGACAACCTGCGGTATATCTCTTTCTTTGTTTTTCTCCAGTTTAGTGAGAAGTATGGACCCGTGTTTACATTTTATTTGGGGACGGAGCCCGTTGTGGTGCTGCATGGCTATGAGGCCATCAAAGAAGCCCTGATTGACCAGGGCAACGACTTTTCTGATAGGCCAAAAATGCCATTGGCAGAAAAAGCCCGTAAAGGAACAGGTATGCAGTTCTCATTTATCTATTGCAGGTTGGAGCACGGTCAAAATCCCCTCTTAGGCCCCTTCCACACAGGTTTATACTATTGCTTACTTCAGGGCTGTCCAACTTCTACCGGCCCAGGGGCCTGAATTCCGGTCACTGATGACCTGGGGGGGCTGTAGGGTCTGCCCCCACCCCGGCTCTGCCCCTGGCTCCTCCCCCTCCCTGCCCCGGCCCCGCCCTCTCCCCCAGCTCCGCCCCCGCCCCTGCATGCATACAGTCAAATATAATCTTTCACTGAGATAAAATGCAGGGATAAGGTATTAAATTATTTAAATTTAATATTAAATATATTTAATTCCATCCTCCCCTCTCCCCTTATTTTTATTTAATATTAAATATATTTAATTCCATCCTCCCCTCCCCCCTTATTTTAATGTATCCCATCTCCCCTTATTTCATCTTTAAATATATTTAATTTTATATTTAATACGTGAGGGGAGATGGGGGGAGGGAATGAGAAGCCCCCTGAGGAGCCCCCTGCTTCGGCCTACCTTTTCCAAACACGCAGGATCCAGGAGTACCCGGACGACGAGAGAGGCGATGACCGACTGAGTCGAAGAAGGTCCTAATCGCGTCTGTGGGCCTCAGCAATCCAGTAGTAGAGTAGCCGAATAGTATCGCGAGAATACGCAATCCACACGGGATTTCGCTGTCAACGCCGGCGTGATCTCGCGTTGACAGCGAAATCCCGTGTGGATTGCGTATTCTTGCGATACTTGCTCCGAACCCGGAAGTAGGTAATTTTTTTAAATTTTTATTATTTATTTTATTTTTCAATTTTTATTTTTTTATTAAAAAGCTTAGGGGGCCGGAGGGGAGGGGCTGGGAGGTCGTATACGGCCCCCGGGCCACCAGTTGGACAGCCCTGGCTTACTTACTTTAGTCCTTTTGGCAGATTCAATCATTTTTATTTATCATCATTACTGACTCTAAATAGCTGCTCGTTGCCCCCCACAGGGCCTTCCATATGGCAATTAGGCCAAAGTAAAAGGATTGGGGTTTTTCTTCTTTTTTTCTTACTTTTTATTTTTAAAAAGCACTTTATGTTATTTTGGCTTTACCAAAGTTGCTTAATGCTTGCTTACTTTAGTCCCCTTTGCAGATTCTATAATTTCATTTATATTATTTAGACCAGGGCTGTCCAACTGGCGGCCCCGGGGCCGGATCCGGCCCCGTAGCCTGCTGGACACGGCCCCACCTATGCCCTCAGCCGCCATTTTTAATTTTTTTAAAAAAAAAGGCGGCGGGGGAGGGGAGGGGGCAGGGAGGAGGAAGAGAGCTAGCTCCTCCTTTTCGGCGCCCCCTACCTAGGGCTGGGGAGCCGCGTGGGGCAGAAGGCGGCGCCA
This sequence comes from Anolis apletophallus, assembly GCA_030556195.1. Lineage (NCBI taxonomy): Eukaryota > Metazoa > Chordata > Lepidosauria > Squamata > Anolidae > Anolis > Anolis apletophallus. The sequence continues at coordinate 6,829,556 of JARBWK010000021.1, forward strand.
AGAGCAGCGTCACAGGCCTGGCGTGACGTGCTGCTCTTGGCACCGCCTACTCCTCCTTTTGGCGGCTCCCCGGCCTAGGAAAGGGAGGGGGCGAAAAGGAGGAGTAGGCGGTGCCAGGGGCAGCGTCACGCCAGGCCTGTGACGCGCAGCCGTTGGCACCGCCTTCTGCCCTCTTTTCGGCACCGAGAGAGGGACGGAGAAGCGATCCAGGCAGGGAGGAGGGGCCAGCTCTCTTCCTCCTGCCTGGATTGCCCTTCTCCTTTCTCGGCGCCGCCGCCGCGACCGGCCGCGCACCGGCGGCGCCGAGAGAGGGACGGAGGGGCGATCTAGGCAGGGAGGAAGACAGCTGGCTCCTCCTCCCTGCCTGGATCGCCCTTTCTCCTCTCTCGGCGCCGCCGCTGCGAGGCAGTTTGCAGCGGCGCCGCCGAGAAAGGGACAAGGCGGCGGTACAGGGAGGAGGGGCCAGCTATCTTCCTCCTGCCTGGATTGCCCCTTCTCCCTTTCTCGGCGGCGCCGCTGCGAACTGCCTCGCAACGGCGGCGCCGAGAGAGGGACGGAGGGGCGATACAGGCAGGAGGAAGACAGCTGGCTCCTCCTCCTTCGCCCCTCATCCTTCCCCCGCACCGCGGCGCGGCCGCGGGGGAGGAGGAGGGGCGAAGGAGGAGGAAGTCAGCTGGCCCCGCCCCCCCCGCCCCGCCCCCGCTATCGGCCCCGCCCCCTGCTCACTGATCACCTGCGGCCCCCCAAGGTGATCAGTGACCAAGGGCTGGAAGTAGTTGGACAGCACTGATTTAGACCAAGGGTGCTCATTAGGTGGCTCGCGATCGAATGGTCGACCCCGGGACCATAGGAGGTTCATCCCAGCTGGATGGGGTGCTTCTGAGGGGGAGGAGTCATGCCGCACCAAGCCCCGCCCCCTCCCCGCTCTGGCTACAGCGTTACCACCGCTTCTTCAGTCTTGAGGAGAGTATGCCAAGCCAGTAGTGGCATAACTATGCCACTACTGGCTTGGCATACCCTCCTCTAGTCTGAGGCCATTAAACAACTCCAGAAACGCTAAGGAATGCGGAAGGAACAACAAGGGACGCTGGGAACGCTGAGAGATGAGGAGTGCGTCAGCTCCCCCTGGTGGCCAGAGTTTGCCTCTGTTCGTCTATATGTTGTATGTTGAAACAGCAGGGATTGTCTGCTGTACTGTAATCCGCTCTGAGTCCCCTTCGGGGTGAGAAGAGCGTAATATAAATAAATAAATAAATAAATAAATAAATAAATAAATAGAAGGTGTGGCAGCACTGAGGGGGCAGAGCCTGGCCCCCTCCCCTTCCTCGGCTGCAGCGCGACCACAGCTTCTTCACCCTTGACGAGGGTATACCAAGCCAGTAGTGGCATAGTTATGCCACTACTGGCTTGGCATACCCTCCGCTCGCCTGGAGAAGGTGTGGCAGTGCTGTAGCCAGAGCGGGAGGGGCGGAGCCAGGCCGTGCCAGGCCTCGCCCCTCGGCTCACAGCATGACCACAGCTTCTTCACCCTTGAGCCTGGAGAAGGGTGTGGCAGTGCTGTAGCCAAGCCAGTAGTGGCATAGCTCGGCTACAGCGTGCCACTACTGCCTTACCAAGCCAATAGTGGCATAGTGCCACTACTGCCCGCACCCTCCTCTAGCCTGGAGAAGGTGTGGCAGTGCTGTAGCCAGAGCGGGGAGGGGGCGGAGCCAGGCCGTGCCAGGCCTCGCCCCCTCCCTCGGCTACAGCGTGACCACAGCTTCTTCACCCTTGACGAGGGTATACCAAGCCAGTAGTGGCATAGCTACGCCACTACTGCCTTGGCGTACCCTCCTCTAGCCTGGAGAAGGTGTGGCAGTGCTGTAGCCAGAGCCAGGGAGCCAGGGCTCGGCTACAGCGTGACCAGGCTTCTTCACCCCGTGCCAGGCCACTACTGCCCCTCCTCTAGCCTGGAGAAGGTGTGGCAGTGCTGTAGCCAGAGCATGAGCCACAGCAGGCTTCACCCTTACATGACCACAGCTTCTTCACCCTGGACGAGGGTATACCAAGCCTGTAGTGGTATAGCTAGGCCTCTACTGCCTTGGCGTACCCTCCTCTAGCCTGGAGAAGGTGTGGCAGTGCTGTAGCCAGAGCGGGGAAGGGGTGGAGCCAGGCCACACCAGTCCTCGCCCCCTCGGCTACAGCGTGACCACAGCTTCTTCACCCTTGACGAGGGTATACCAAGCCAGTAGTGGCATAGCTATGCCACTACTGCCTTGGCGTACCCTCCTCTAGCCTGGAGAAGGTGTGGCAGTGCTGTAGCCAGAGCGGGGAGGGGGCGGAGCCAGGCCGTGCCAGGCCTCGCCCCCTCTCTCGGCTACAGCATGACCACCGCTTCTTCACCCTTGACGAGGGTATACCAAGCCAGTAGTGGCATAGCTATGCCACTACTGGCTTGGCATACCCTCCTCTAGCCTGGAGAAGGTGTGGCAGTGCTGTAGCCAGAGCGGGGAAGGGGCGGAGCCAGGCCACACCAGTCCTCGCCCCCTCGGCTACAGCGTGACCACAGCTTCTTCACCCTTGACGAGGGTATACCAAGCCAATAGTGGCATAGCTATGCCACTACTGCCTTGGCGTACCCTCCTCTAGCCTGGAGAAGGTGTGGCAGTGCTGCAGCCAGAGCGGGGAGGGGGCGGAGCCAGGCCGTGCCAGGCCACGCCCCCTCCCTCGGCTCCGCCCTGCTTCTCTCTCAGGTAGATCTTTCTGACTTGGTTTTATCATAAGTAGCTTGCATGCTGAAAAGGTGTGGGCACCCCTGATTTAGACTAACTCTAAATGGCGACGGCTGAGGCCAGCCCTCACTTGGGTCTTTCAGCCTCATCTGTGTCCTGAGCAGCATTGAATTCTGAGAAATGTAGTGTACAGCAGGGCCTTTTCCAATCTCTCTCATTGGGGGCCTGGCCTTCCCAAACTACAGTTAAAATGGCTGTGATTAGTCATGCCGATAGCACCTTCCTTATGGTGCCACTGATGAAGATGCACCCTCAATCCCTCAGTCTAAAGCGATAACCCTGAAGATCCATGCGTATATTTGCCACTTTCCCTCACCTTGACCCTGCCTACCCTCCCATCATGCTCTCTTCCTTCATCTGTTGCAGGGATCATATTCAGCAACGGGGAGAGCTGGCAGCAGATCCGGCGTCTTACCTTGGCCACCCTCCGCAACTTTGGGATGGGTAAGAAGAGCATTGAGGAGAGGATCCAGGAGGAAGCTCGATATCTCCTGGAACAATTCCATGGCACCAAGGGTAAGTGGACTCTAGAATTGTTGAAGGCTTTCACGGCTGGAATCACTGGGTTGTTGTAGGTTTTTTTGTGTTGTATTGATAGCGAACAGAAATTTGGGGGTCTTGCCTTGAAGGCAGACCAGTTAGACTCACCAAAGAGGGTCTAAAATGGCCTGGTGAGGAAGGAAGCCAACCAATCAATCACCTTTCCCCTAAATCTCCCAATAAACACCTCACCAGGTTGAAGAAAAGGCCACTGAGTTTATTCATCCAGCTGGAAATGAGGTACTAACCGCGATCCTTCGGCAATGCTAGTACAAAGCATACATGTAATACATACGTTTTTATACTTTTCCCAAAACAGAACAGTTTTCAAAACTCCTGCCTGCTTGCCTCAATTGGCTGTGGGTCTAAGCCAATGGGATGAAAGAGGGGGAATGAATGGAATAATGAGTCAGGGTTTTGAAGATTAAGATGTGTTAATGAAGTTCCATTGATAAGGTGGAAATCCTAAATCTGGTGATGTTTGGCTATCTTTGTCTGGTGATGAAAGATTAATGACATTTCCTGGCAGTAGCATGCACTTCTGATGGTTTTTCTTTGTTTAGTAAATGTGTGAGAGATTGTGGGATTTTCCATGTGAGGCTAAACAGACAGGGCTCTTCCTGGGTCACAGAGGAATCCCTGATCAATTAATAGATGTGTTAATGAAGTTTTGAGATTATAGCATGTCTGATTGGCAAGGGAAGACCCCTTGTAGTCCTGCAATCTTACCACCTATTGTTTGGGTCCTTGGAATAAATGGTTTTCATGGTTTTGGGTCATGGGTCTGGCCGTCTGTCATTTCCTAAGTGGGATCTTTCTTAAGTAAATATGTGTCGCAATTTGGCTATGTCCTGGGTCTGAGTCTTGTGAAACGACCCTCCATGTTATACAAAGGATGTGGCCAGGTGGTTTTCCCTGTCTTTTGAAATAACCATTGATACCTAAGTAGCACCCTTCAATCTTGCAAAGGCTTTTGCCGGATTCTTCCTAAATGTTTGGGGCTCCTTACAGGCAGGGTGACTAATCTTTGTTACAAAGTACATTTCATCAAGACAAAACATTTAGAAGTTACAATTTAAAATACAAGGATAGAAGGAAAAGGAAATAATAATAATACTCTTATACAGTTTCTAGGCATTTCATGGGGGTTAGGGCATGCAAAGGGAGAACTTACACAGAAGTCTAGGGAAATATAGGAAAATATCATGCTTGACTTTCATACAGCTTTGGCATTTCATACAATTTCATAGCGAGAGAGTCCAGGGAAACAATCATTTCATATTCAGGGAGTAGAAAGAAAGTCCATCTGTGTCCTTGGGGAAAAAACTATAAGAGAAAAGTCCTTTTGCTAATAGCCAGAGGAGAGTCCAAACACACGGAAGTCCTTAGAAAACTATGTCTCTCAAATCAATCAGGACTTGCCCCTGTTGGCCTGTCCGCATGCAACTCCGTACACAAAGAGTCCATGGCTTCAGGTCAAGTGAGGCAAGAAAACAAAGAGGTAGAAATGGCTGAAGGTCTTTTGATGCCAAATCCCAGCCTTTGGTGCTAGAGATGCCAGACCACATATGCAGGAACTTTGGAACTCCCTGCTGCAGGTCAATGAAACAGGGGCTCGACTTCAGTATGGCCATGTTCTAGACGCATTCTCTCCTGACATTTCACCTGCATCTATGTCAGGCAATCTCACAGGTAGGCATCCTCACAACCTCTGAGGATGCCTGCCATAGATGCAGGCGAAACAGCAGGAGAAAATGCTTGTAGAGCATGGCCATACAGCCCGAAAAACCTACAACACCGAAGTGGACTCTATTGGCCACCCACTCCCCTATTGGCTTATTCTTAGGACTTTCCAGGAAATTCCTCCTGGCATGTTTCGTTGAAAGGGGTGTTTTGAATGTGATTCTCCTGCTTCCTGGTGGGGATGAATGGGTGGCCCACGCGGTCTCTTCCAACTCAATGATTCTATGATTATATGGAGGGAACCTGCGCATTGCAAGCATGACAGCTTCCAAAACGAACGACCATCAGTTAGATGTTCATTCTTAATCAAGGTGGTTTCCACCATTTCTGACTCCTGAACCTCACATGTCACATGTCAGAATGTGGATTTCAAGGTTAGAATGTCTTCCCATACGGTATGGAAGGGACAGGGACATGTGAGAAAAAGGCCACGCAACTTCCAAGACTCAAATGCAGCAAGAGAGGTTTTCCTTCAAGTATAAGGAAGACAGAAGTTGTGATGGGAAGATGTTGGTCATGGTCTGAGATGCTTCCAGTCTCCTCAAGAAGGAGAAAGCGAGATATAAATGAATGAATGAATGAATTAATAAACGTAAGTGCTACCACACTGAAATTGGAACGGTGCCCAAATTCCCCTTTGTTTCTTTGTTAATCAATGTAATCATGAATCCAATGTAGTTGCATGGAATCCGTATGTCTGCATGTCTAATGTCATTCTTTGTCTAAATGTTTTTCTGTAATCTGACGTATCCTCTCACACTGGAAATTGCAATAAAAAGAACCTATGCTTCAAAGTTCTTGAAAAGTTATCCATGACACCTGTAAGAGGTGGAAGGAGTCAGCCATTTCTGCCCACCCAGGACCAACCCAATTCACGGAAACAGATCAAGAGTTTTCAGATCAGTTCAAGCTGGACTGATTACCTAAGAGTTAGACTGAGTTAAGACTGCCCTTTCCCCCCCTTCCAGGCCAACCCTTTGACCCACACTACCTCTTGACCTGTGCTACCTCCAGTGTCATCTGTTCCATCGTCTTTGGAAAGCACTACGGATATGACGACAAGGTGTTCCAAACCTTGATTGCACTGCTTGTTGAAAACATGGAGGTTTTTACTTCTATTTGGGGACAGGTAAGCCCTTTTCTCTCATCGCTTGTGGGGTGACACTTCTCCTTAAGGCCCCATCTGCACTGATCGTTTACGACAACTCCAGGTAATCTTCAGAACACGGTGGCTAGACTATGCACACAGCAAAGCGCACTGCGGCTGCTTTCCAACTGTGAGAGAACCTCTTCGGCCACATTGGAGCTCCGATTCAGGAGGCTTCGGTAGTGTTCTTTCCAACGTAGTGCAATTGATTTTTTGTCCTTATTTATTATTTATTTACTATATTTCTACCCGCCCCTTCTCAACCCCGGGGGGGGGGGGATGGACGACGACGACTCAGAGCGGCTTACAAGGCACAATTAGATGCCGCCAACAATACACAATATTAATACAACAAGATTGAAACATCAGCGTTAAAATAATTATCAACAATCAAATTAATTTAAAATTTTCATCTCTAAGAAATCCACATTCAATCAATGGCGGAAGCAGTATTTCATGTCAGTTGTCACATCAAAGATGGTGCGCAGCTTTGGGCTTGAGTGTCATCAGTACGCTGATGACACTCAGCTCATTCTGAGGATGGAGGGCCAGCCCGACTCGGTACCCGATAATTTCCATCTTTGCCTCGAAGCCGTCACTGGATGGCTGCAAGCCAGTAGGTTGAAGGTGAATCCAGCGAAGACGGGGATCATTTGGCTAGGTCACCCAGGCGGTGGGGGTCTCCAGCCTCCAACTCTGGACAGCGTGGCTTTATGCCCGTCGCCTTCAGTAGAAAGCCTCGGAGTCCATCTGGACACTCGGCTCTCCATGGAGATGCAGGTCTCCATGGTTAGCCGAGTTGCATTTTTCCATCTCCGCCAGAGGCTGGCCCCCTTCCTGTCCCGATGCGACCTGGCCACGGTGATCCAAACGATGGTCATCTCAAGACTGGACTACTGTAATGCTCTCTACATTGGCCTACCTCTGTCGGTGACCCGGAAACTTAAGCTAGTGCAGAACGCTGCAGCCCGTGTGCTCACAGGCACCCCTGTGGGCCACCGCATTACACATGTATTGCAGGAACTGCACTGGCTGCCTATTGTATTCTGGATCACCGTCAAAGTGTTAGTTCTAACTTTCAAAGCCTTGCATGGTCTGGGGCCAGTGTACCTGAGGGACCGCCTTACCCCATACTGTCCCACGAAATCGCTGAGATCCAAGGATCAAGATCTTCTCCTTATCCAGAGTGCCAAAGCCTATCGTCTTACGTCGACGAGAAGAAGGGCATTCTCCAACATTGCCCCTACGCTCTGGAATTCCTTGCCGCCGGAGGTCAGGTCACTTTGCGACCTTCTGACTTTCCAGAAAGCCTGTAAGACCTGGCTATTTTGGCAGGCCTTTAAGGTTGAGTCAGTCTAGTCGCCTATGTTAGTTTAGATAATTCTGTTGTTTTTAACGTAATATTTTAATGTTTATTGCTATTGTGTTTTAGTGCTAGTGTTTTACTGTTGTTTGCTTCTCTTGGATTGTAAGCCGCCCCGAGCCCCCCGGGAGTGGCAGCTAAGAAGTCGAACAAATAAATAAATAAATATCAGTCCGTTCCAAGTAAAGTGCTGCAGTTACCGTGCAAAGGCCTGGTCCCACAACCACGATTTTACTTTCTTCCTAAAAGCTAGGAGGGATGGGGTCGATCGTATTTCTCTTGGAAGCGCATTCCACTGGCGGGGGGCCACAGCTGAGAAGGCCCTGTCTCTCGTTCCCATCAGCCACAGATGAGTTGCTGGCGGAAGTGAGAGCAGGGCCTCCCTGGATGATATTAGATTTCGAGGCGGGACGTAGAGGCAGATGCGTTCGGACAAGTAAGCTGGGCCAGAACCGTTTAGAGCTTTAAGTTTGATTCCATCTGATGATCGTAGAGGCTGTATGCCATTTTTTCTTGGTCTATAGATGACCTTTGTGGCTTTGAAAAATCCCTGAGTATCATGGGTATCTGCCAGGGGTTGGATTTCTTCAGCCTTCTTTGTCCACCAGATGTTCTTGAGTTCGCTTGCCCTTCTTTGGACCTCAGCTTATGCGCTGGCGTAGATCTTTTTCTTAGCAGCACAGTTGACGTCTCTCTGCCGTGTTTGGAAGTCTTTCCTTTTCATGTCAATTAGCTGTTGGATCTCATTGTCATTTTTGTCAAACCACTCTTGATGTTTCTTGGTTTGATATCCAATAGTTTCTTCGCAGGCTGTGATGATGAAGGTCTTCGGTTTGTTCCAATGTTCCTCAACATTTTCGGGGTGCTCTATGGGTAGATGGTCCTTGAGTGCTGTTTGAAGATGGGCTCGTTTGGAGGGCTCCTGAAGGGCTTGGGTGTTCATTTTGCACCTTGTCTTTCTTCCTTCATAACAGTGGCAAAATGAGTTATGAAGAAACAACAAAAACAATTTTATGGTTGAGGGTCACCACAACATGAGGAACTGTATTAAAGGGTCGTGGCATTAGGAAGGTTGAGAAGCACTGCCTTGATCCATTGCGTCCCAGTCTCTAGATCAGCAGAAAACAAGCTCGCCCTCTTATCAATCTCACCACCCTCCAAATACGTATTCAAACCTGGCTCTCATGTCCCCCTTAACATGTATTTAACCCCCCCCCCCACCATCACCTTTTCTTCTAGCTTTTCAATGCCTTCCCTGCCCTCATGGAATGGGTCCCAGGGCCCCATCAGCACATGATACCAAACTATGCCAAATGCAGAGAATTCATTTTGGAGGAAGCCAAGGAGCACAGGGCTACTCTGGACTCCGACTCACCTCGGGATTTCATCGACTGCTTCTTTGTCAGAATGGATCAGGTAAGTGAGAGCCCTGGGACCCATAACCAGTGTTCCTTAGTGTTCTTTACCTTGGAAACCCGGACTCAGGGAGTTACTAAAGTTGGCATCTGATTTGAAGGTGGAAAGACTCCAATGAGTCTATGAGCTGCTCCTCATTCTTCTTCATTCCCTCTGTGGCAAGGGCAGTGGCAGTTGGGATGGTGGGAGGAGGGCCTTTCACCTGTTTCTGGGCCAGTCATGAGGGGTTGTGCCTGTCTCTTCCTCTCTCCCTCTGAGGCAAGGGCAGTGGCAGTTGGGATGGTGGGAGGAGGGCCTTTCACCTGTTTCTGGGCCAGTCATGAGGGGTTGTGCCTGTCTCTTCCTCTCTCCCTCTGAGGCAAGGGCAGTGGCAGCTGGGATGGTGGGAGGAGGGCCTTTCACCTGTCTCTGGGCCAGTCATGAGGGGTTGTGCCTGTCTCTTCCTCTCTCCCTCTGTGGCAAGGGCAGTGGCTGTTGGGATGGTGGGAGGAGGGCCTTTCATCTGTTTCTGGGCCAGTCATGAGGGGTTCTGCCTGTCTCTTCCTCTCTCCCGCTGAGGCAAGGGCAGTGGCAGTTGGGATGGTGGGAGGAGGGCCTTTCATCTGTTTCTGGGCCAGTCATGAGGGGTTGTGCCTGTCTCTTCCTCTCTCCCTCTGAGGCAAGGGCAGTGGCAGCTGGGATGGTGGGAGGAGGGCCTTTCACCTGTCTCTGGGCCAGTCATGAGGGGTTGTGCCTGTCTCTTCCTCTCTCCCTCTGTGGCAAGGGCAGTGGCAGTTGGGATGGTGGGAGGAGGGCCTTTCACCTGTTTCTGGGCCAGTCATGAGGGGTTGTGCCTGTCTCTTCCTCTCTCCCTCTGAGGCAAGGGCAGTGGCAGTTGGGATGGTGGGAGGAGGGCCTTTCACCTGTTTCTGGGCCAGTCATGAGGGGTTGTGCCTGTCTCTTCCTCTCTCCCTCTGAGGCAAGGGCAGTGGCAGCTGGGATGGGTGGAGAAGGACCTTTGATCTGCTTCTGGGCCTAGGCATGCCAGAGCTGTGCCTGTTTCTCCCCCCAGTACTATTTAGCAGGTTAACAAAAAACTGTGTAAGCTATATCTCCCAGAGAGCATTCAGACGTAGTTCTTTGAATAGTTTCAAACTGCAGTAATTCTACAGTTTTCCTCTTCTTTCGTCGCAGCATTATTTACATTTATATACACAATATATACAAACTCTCTCCTCCAGCAGCATCTCTCTAATTCTCTCCAACAACCTCCATCCATCCCTCATCAACCCAAATTAGGAGAAACACAACTTTTATACTTTCCCATTGCATCAGCCTCCCCATCCTAATTACAGCGATACAGCACTTTCACGTGTGGCTAAACCTGAGGTATTAACCCTGTTATCACTTAAGAAATACCAGGTAATGTACAATTCCTGACATGTATCCCTAGGAGCAACATGATGAGGCCTCTGAGTTCACCATGGAGAACATGGTTGCCTGCTGCATTGACTTGTTTAGTGCAGGAACTGAAACAACCAGCTCCACGCTCAAGTATGGACTCTTGATCCTCCAGAAGTACCCAGAGATTGAAGGTAAGACAGACGTGAGGCCTTCGGGGAAACAGGTTCAAGACTAAATGTGACCAGGTCCTGGAAATAAGTCTGGGTTCAAAATAAGTCCTGGAAATGGCTAGATTATTAATATCAGTTTACCAACACTGAATTGCTAGATTGATGTTCAGGACATGTGTGAAGTAGGTGTTTATGGGCCAAATGTGCTTCTTGGTGACCTGAGGGTATTCTGCACCTGTAATTCTATTTTATGATTACCTGGCTGGCACTGCACTCCAAAACTCTGAATGACCTCTCCCAGAGGTTTCATGTTAATGCTGAATAGCATGAGGACGAAATAGATCCCAAATAGATCCCATAGGTCAGTAGCCAAGGGTTCAAAGAGGAGGCCCCCAGCACCACTCTCTGGGCTCAACTCTCCAGGTAGGTAAGTCGATGCCTCAAAGTCCCATCTCAGTGGGGCAGCCAAGAAGAATGCAATGGTTGATGATATTGAAAGCCACTGAAAAGTTCAGCAGAACCATGAGGGACATGCTGTAGTTCCCTGAGTAGATAAGACAGAGGTCCTCCCGGTCAGTCGTACACCTGACCGGGGTATTGGGTGGCAACCTATGCTTGATGGGGTTGCACTCCCCCTGAAGTCCTCCTGGACTCAGCACTGACGCTTGATGCGCAGGTATCGGTGGTGGCCAGGAGGGCCTCTGCACAACTAAAACTCGTGCGCCAGCTGCAACCATACCTCGTGAAGGCTGACTTGACCATGGTGGTTCACGCCTTAGTTACATCTAGATTGGATTATTGCAATGCACTCTACGTGGGGCTTCCCTTGATCAGGAGCATCAGCTGTTTCTTTTCCTGCAGCTGCTGTGCTTTGTGCATTTCTCCAAGTCTCCCAGCATTCCTAGAAACTTAAAGTATCCCAGTCTGTCTCTGAAGCCTCAGAAGGCCAATCCGAATCGCTATCAAAACCCAGAAAGGTGTCAGTGTTAGACTCTTCATTACGCACACCCCTTACTTCCTGAACCAAAGTCCAGTCTAAGTCAGTATCACTCTCCTCTGACCCCATTTCTTCATTCCCAGAAAAACCTTCAAAGGTTTCAGAATCTGGAAGGGCTCTAAGTATCTGTCGGACTTGCTTTCTCTGCTCCAAAGCCTCAAGGCTAGAATCACTAGCAGCCCTCTTTCTCCCAGCTCCAGTGTCTTGATTACTCAGAACCACACCCCATTCCATACTACTGGTAGATGCTACTGACTCAGCATCTTCTTTATCACTACTACCAGTAGACGCTGAAGGCTCAATTACAACACTTCCAATGTGCCTCCGGAGAATGACCATTCAATCCATCATTTGCTCCTACCTCCAAATCACCCTCTTGAGAAAGCAGCTCCCCTATATAAAGATTAAACCTCATTGCTCCTCTTTTTTGGGCTCCTTTCCTACAAATATACTCTTTGTTCCTATCATAACCAGGATCTGAACCTTCTAACGTTTTATCCCTAAGCATCTGGCCCGCCCGCTCTCTCGTTTTTATTATGTGTTGTTATATTGTTTATCTTATAGGTTATTATATATTTTGTATGATTTTGTTTTTTTCTTTTGCTGTTTTATGTCCAACTGTGTTTTATTGTTTTTTGGGCTTGGCCTCATGTTAGCTGCCTCGAGTCCCCTTTGGAGAGATGGAGGCGGGTTATAAATAAAGAGTATTATTATCCACCAAGGCAAAGAAAACAGTCTTTGTCTCATATTCAGGCTTGATTTCAGATTGAAATATTATTAAAAAATATTGGCATGCACCTCTTGGGATGGAGTCCTTCCACTTTTAGGGAGCACCTCTCTTTTGATAGGTGGGAATATCAAACGTGGCTTTACTATGATGAAAAGATTCACATGGATTTGAGGGCAGACCCTTCTTGTTTTCTTGCAACGAACTAGAATTCGTATGATTTCTCTTACGTTCCCTGGAAGTTTGTTTTTTGATACGTCTCCTTATCCATCTCCTGGCAGAGAAAGTGCAGGAAGAGATTGACCGGGTGGTTGGCCGCTCTCGGATGCCCAGCATGGCTGACCATGGACAGATGCCTTATACAGACGCTGTCATCCATGAGATCCAGAGGTCCTTCTCTCTTGCTTCACTGTCCCTCCCACATGCCGTGGTCAAAGACACATCGTTCAGAGGATACATCATCCCAAAAGTGAGTTCTCTGCTTCTTCTTCCAGAAGTAGATAGCTCCATGGGCCCAGTAAAGTTGAATGGTGTATTGGAGACAGTGACAGATAGTTCCACAACATGATTACTAGGAGTGTGCATATTTTTTCTGAGTACTCATATGTTGGATCAAATTTGTTAAATTAGTACTTACGAGGCAATCTCTGACACATGGTCATGGACCACGCCAAAAAACTTAAGAATTGAAGCTTACCAATACTTTTTCATTTGCATTATGTAAATCTCAGAAGCATCCCACAAAGCACAAAGCGTCAAAGCCAAGCCAAAAAGTCTGCCTTTCCCTAAATTAATGGCCTATCACCATGAGGAGAGGGAAGCAACAGGGAGAAAGCAGAGATTGCTGGGGAAGAGGCTGGAAGAGCACAGAATTCTGGGAAATGTGGTTTTGGAAGGCCAGGAGTCTTATGGCAGAGAATTACAAAGGCCCTGCCCTGAACTACATTTCCTAGAAGGCTGCTTAGTAGACTTGGGCAAAAAAAAGAAAAGAAAAGAAAAAAGATTGGAATTCGTATCTGGTTCATTCAATTTTGACAAAGGTGGGTTTCAAGGGATACAGGAAAAGTGGGGGGCTATTTAGAATTTGAATCACTTATCCATTTTTTGGAAATGTTCTGTAACATTTGGATGTCGTGAAGTCTGACTTGATCACGGTGGTCCACGCCTTAGATACCTCTAGACTGGACTATTGTAATGCACTCTACATGGGGCTACCCTTTAAAACGGCCCGGAAACTTTGTTTGGGCCAACGTGTGGCAGCCAGATTAATAACTGGGGTGAATTACAGGGAGTGGTCAACCCCTGTTTAAGGAGCTACATTGGCCGCCGTTTATTTTCCAGTCCTAATTCAAGGTGCAGATCATCACCTATAAAGTACTAAACGGTTTGGGACCCACCTACCTTTGAGTCCTTTGAGGGTTTTCCCAGGGATGGGGAAAGATCGTCAGAAGGCAGTGATACTGAATTGGACTGGACTCAAGTACAGGAAGTTCAGGATGTGTGTGATGCAGCCACCAGTAGTGATACTTTTCTGGGGTTTGATAGTGATAATGAGTGGCCCTCTGAAACCTCAGGGAATGATTGGGATACGCTAAGTTTTGAAAGACGCTGGGGATCTTGGAGGGACTCACAAAGGGTTTCAGCTGCAGAGAGAGAAGCAGCTGCATCGCCTAATCAAGGGGAGTTGTCCTCTTTGAGCGAGTCTGATCTCTAGGTCTATTTAATGTGGGCTTTTTGGGAGTCTTGGTATCCCGTGTTGTATCCTGTTTGGTATCTTGATATCTTGCATCGTGTTCCTGATCCAGTTTACTTTGGGCGTCCTCATATTGCACTGTCTCTTGCCTGCACAAAGGACTGTTTTTACTCCCCTGTTCATGAACCTCTCGTACAAACATAGGTTTTTAATTTTATCTCATCCTTAGATTTTATCGTTGTATCTTGCACATGTGGCCCACTCATTGTGATTGTGTTTGTTTTTTCTATTGTTTACTTTGCACTGTTTTATGTTTTGTGTTTGATTTTTATTTTTTAATTATTATTTTACTGTAATGTTGCTTTATGTCTTTTATGTTACTGTATTGAAATGCAATTCTGGGCTTGGTGACGGGGTATAAATAAAGATGATGATGATGATGATTATGTCTGCCAAGGTCAGTTTACATTTCATAAGGCAGTCACTGTAGGCATGGTTAGACACGGCCATCCAGGCCCCCAAGGGTAGGGATTGCAAAAGGCCGTGCCTTAAGCTACATTTCCCAGTATGCCTTGGGAGGAGAATACTCCAATCAGGAGATGAGAGAGAAAATAGTCCCTCCCTTAGTTTTTCTGAATTTTTTTTAAATTGCCTTAAATAAGTAGATGTATTAGTGTTCTGAAAGTTGGGGAAAATGATCTCTTGTTATTATGGGTCATTAGAGAGAAAATTCAATAATTCAATAATTCACGAAAAATCCATCGATGGTATGGCTTCCTCTCTCATGATACATGAACGAAACAGCCATCATGGACCTAATTGGGAACATAACTCCAGCTGCACATTCATGCTAAATTAAGTTGTGAACGATCTTGCTGTGGTCAATTTAGCCACTATCTGACCCCAATAATCCACTTTCCCAGGCCTTGTAATCCCAAAGTCTTCATGTTTTGATTATTATCTCTCCCACACAAATACTGTGCAGGGCACCACCGTCTTTCCTGTTCTGATCTCGGTGCTGCATGACGACAAGGAATTTCCTAACCCCAAAGAGTTTGACCCAGGACACTTCTTGAATGAAGACGGGACCTTCAGGAAGAGTGACTACTTCATGCCCTTTTCGGCAGGTAAGACCCTCTCTCCTTCCCATTGGGTGGCAACCTTGGACATCACTTAGTCAAGCAACTCTTTCTGGGTTTCTGGGTTGTCCATTGCCAAGGAAATAGTACTGTGAGTCCTGTTTTGCCCCAGAGACAGCTCATGAAGTGAGAGCACACTCCAAACTCTGGCTCTCTCCTCTTCTCTCTGCATAGCTGAAGCCTGAACAAAAATGTAACAGTATCCAAAAGTCCCAGGTTCAACCATCTCCCTGGGCATTGCCCGACCAATCAGCTTCATGCATTTTATTTCACAGATGACACACACACACACACACACACACATTCCCTGATTCCTCCCATGCTCCAACAGAACGGTTGCTGCCAGCATTGATTACTTAATTCACTTCTGATTGACAGCCCTCAGCTCCCAGCACAGGTGTTCCTTGCAGCAATTCTAGCTGACTTTCTCCTTTCCTCCTTTGGCCTTTTGGTGTTCCTCAAACATAGGAACTGGTAGTAGGTTCCTTCACCTTCTTCTTCCTCCTCTACATTTGGCTCCAAATCCCCAACTCATATGTCTTCGGCCTCCTGTTTTACCTCCTCCTCCTCCTCCTCAGAAGAGGAATACACAACTCTGTGGTCCTCCCAGTTGTGGCTTCCACTGGACAATTACATGGCTGTGAGATATGGATTGCTTCGGTCCAAAGGGAGCTCTCAATTGATACTTTCCAAAAAAAACCTGGAGATATCTTACTGTAATTTTACATTGATTATAGTGCCCTATAGTTTATGTTCTATGTAATTGATTATGTTGTTTTGATTGATTTTATTGTGTTGTTGTGTTGATGGGCTTGCCCTCAATTAACGTCGCCCCTAGTCCCCGTTGGGGAGATGGTGGTGGGGTACAAATTATTATTATTATTATATTGACCACCATAGTGTCAAAAAAAGAGCATTGGAAGCCACCAAATTATTTTTAAATATAAAAAATGGCCTCCCCCTATGTTGGAGTTTTCTCTTTAAGTGAATGATGGAAAGACTCAAAAGAGGAGTTGTAAGGACTCTCTATATTACACTTTCAACTGTGGCCAGGTAGTTTTCTTATTCCACCCTTGCCACCAATTTATATAAAGACTTCTTTTAATCCCTCTTGCTGCCACCCTATAATGTAATAAGTATTCACACAGGTCAACTTTCTCACTGACCTTTCGATTACTGTTTCAGAGCAGGGTATTACTCTAACCTTAACTCCCACTGACACTATTTGTTAACTTTTGCTGCCACCATTCAATATACTTGGCTACCCACTAGGAAGAAGTTGTTTTAGAGACTTGTGGGTGAAGGAACTACGCGGGGAGATATCTTTGTTAAAGAACTGTAAAGTTTATTCAAACAGTGTTCTAAGTGTGGGTGTGTTAGAGTTCAAAGCTTAGGTGATTACAGTATCTTCTGAGAGGCACATATCTTAAGGTTACAATTCACTAACTATGGAGATACAACTTGATACTATATAGCTGCACTCCCAGAACCAATAGCTCAGCAGTCTTTACACTAACTGCTTGTACTTAAACCCAACTGCTTTCCTAGCAGTTCAAACACAACTTTTCTTCTACTCCCTCTCTCAGAGAAGAATCAGAGTTTTTTTTAAACCCGCTGACAGCTGGCTAAAACGGACTCTCTAATTCTCCACACACCCTCTCTCCTTCGACTTTCGTTGTCAACTGCCAACTGCTAAAGTTTGAATTTGAATATTCTAAGGCCAGTTGCAGGCTCCGCCTCCGGTTTTCATGGTAACGGAAACCCCTTGGAGGTTCTGCACGCTAAATATCTCCGTTAACCCTTTAGGGTTTGCCAAGTTTTTACCCCTTCAACATATATACTGTACATATATATAAATATCAACCACATTTAAAACCTGTAATAAAGAAATATGACTTCGCCACAGGAGTGTTCTAGCAGCATTTTCTCCTAATGTTCTGCCTGCATCTGTGGACGGCTGGCATCTACAGATGATTTAATGGTAGTAAAGCTTTACTACCAACAGATCCTCTCAAGATGGCAGTCACAGCAGAACTATCTGGATAAAATTAGTCTTTTGGTTATTTCTAATCCATGTTTTGGTCTCTGGAGCAGCAGCGGAGAAGCGTGTTCCCTTTTGGTCACAACTTCCTTTCAGATTTCTAAAGACAGTTCTATCAAGTCACAAAGCATGGGAAATAAACTAGACGAACTTGAATGCTTAATACAAGGCAAATACAATATAATTGGCATCACTGAAATCTGGTGGGATGAATCCCATGATTGGAATGTAAAAATGGAGGCATACAACCTATTTCAGAGAAATAGACCAAAGTGAAACAAAGAAGTAACATTGGATGTTTATACCTGTGCAGACATATATGACATAAATCCGAGAAGCCAGGTTGAAAATATGTGGCTAACTATCACTGGAGAAAGAATCTACAAGGGTCTACTACTGAGAAGAACATCCTCATTGTTGAACAGTGGAATTCACTGCCTCAGTGCGTGGTGGAGGCTCCTTCTTTGCAGGTTTTAATACAGAAGTTGGATGGTCATCTGGCAGAGGTGCTCTGATTGTGCTTTTCCTGCCTGGCAGAGGGTTGGACTAGATCAGACCTGGGCAATTGCCGGCCCTCCAGAGACGGTAATCAGCTAACTCCCAGAAATCCTAGGCAGTTTACCAGCTGTTAGGATTTCTGGGATTTGAAGTCCAAAACACCTGGAGGGCCAGCAATCTGGCAGAGGTGCTGTGATTGTGCTTTTCCTGCCTGGCAGAGGGTTGGACTAGATGGTCATGTGGTCTGTTCAAACCCCAAGATTCTGTCATTCTAAATCTCTCACCCAAAATCTAAATATTTATAGATTTCTTAGCTTGCTCTACATAAGGTTTGGTTCCCATTCCTTTCATCGTCTTAGTTACTTTTCATTTTATACGTATATATACCAGCATGTGAATAATCTTGAAATTTGGTGTCCTAGGCAGAGGTTTCCAGGTGAGGAGGCCCGACCAAAACATAATAGCGTAGGACTACTAATCCTCTTGCTGTCGGGAGTATACACTGTTGAGTGAAACTTACAGCTCCCTTTCTGACCCCTTCCCCTGTTTCTCCCCTTCCTTCCTGGGTCTCCCTGCAGGCAAACGGATCTGCGCAGGACAAAGCCTGGCCCGCAGGGAGCTCTTCCTGTTCTTCACCTCCATCCTCCAGAACTTCAAGCTGAAACCCATCACAGACCCCGAGGACATTGATGCCACACCACTGGTGAATCCTATGGGCAGATTCCCCCGGCCCTATAAGTTCTGTGTTATCCCTCGCTGAAAAGCTCCTGCCTGGGGAACAGGTGCCCCGGGAAAGTCAGGGATGACTGCAAAAACTCATCTTTTCCTTCTTTGTTACACAACTATCCTAGCCCTTCTTGGCGCGGCAACAATACTAGAGATGTCTGGAAGCCATTCCTGTCTTCAGCGAAAACATGGTTGTGTATTATATTCGCAGGGGTCCAAGTGGGGTCTTTCAAATCTGTATCTGTCGACGGGTTTAAGTTGCTTAATTTATTAAATATTCTTTTAGTCTGCTTATTCTCTGTTCTATATGGTTTTCAACTGATTTTATTTATTTATGCTTCAAACTTATATACCGCCACTCCCTGAAGGCTCGGAGGGGTTTACAAAGCTTGATACATACAGAAAAACGCATGAAAGAGAGACAAGGTTCCTCGACATGCTAGCTGATTATTCCCTTGAGCAGATGCTCATGGAACCAACCAGGGGAAAGGGGATCCTGGACTTGGTGCTAACTAATGAACAAGATCTCGTTCAAGATGTCCTTGTAGCTGAGCCCATAGTGTCACGATGCAGGGTCTCGGCCCAGCCCCTTAATCACACACACAGAGACGGTAATCAGCTAACTATTTATTGAATAATAAGAAACAGGTGAAAAGGTAAATTGTCCATAAAAAGTATCAAAAAGTTCAATCCAATAGGTAAAGAGTCCGTAGATAAAATCCAAAGGCAAACGTGGCAAAGGCTCCGCAAAACTATGCGGATCAAGGACTTGGTCCGTGGCAAAGAACAAGGCAAAGTTCATGAACAACTCCAAGAAACTTCTTGGCAAGGCTCGAGCCGGCAACTTGGCTCCGTGGAACTCCGCTCGCTTCACTCCTCTTAGAATAGAAGTGGCCGAGCTACTGAGGATCCGTTCACATGGATCCTATACTTAATCCGCTTGGCGAGGCCCCCGACGCTCTAGGCTTCTGCGCCAATCTGTGCTACGGGATCTAGCGCTTCTCTGGCGCTCTAGGCTACGGTGCCAATCCCTCCTGCTGGACTCAATGCTCCGTCTCCTATCAAAGCTCCGTCCTTGCCTCCCAGCACCTGGGTCGCTATCTTCATGAGAGCCGAACTCCCTTTCAGCTTCCATGGGCTCATCCTCCACTGTTTCCCTGATCCTTTCCTGCGACCCGTAACCACCTGGTTTCTCATAATGATCAGAATCCTCACTCTCAGGGTCAGCCTGAACTTCCCAGCTAGCATAGCCGTCAGGCCATTCATCATCCCAGGCCAAGCTCTCTGTGGGAGAGGAAGGCCCAGCTAACTCATCAGCCCCTTCCTCCATGTCCTCAACAACTGCAGCTGGCCCTAATGCAAGTGGGACCCCCGGTGCCGCCCCCTGCCCCCCAGGCACGAAAGGGAACTGGGTTGCTACACATAGGTACCAGTGACCATAACACAATAACCTTCAACGTAAGTTTGGATAGCAAACTGTCAGTGAAAACTAACACGGAGACATCAAACTTTCACAAAGGGAATTTCACCAAAATGAGAAAAATAGTAAAGAACAAACTAAAAGGAACAGTAAAAAAAAATCAAATCCCTCCAAAATGCTTGGAAACTGTTTAAAAATACCTTAAAACAGGCCGAACTAAAATGCATTCCAATAAAAAGAAAGAGGCATGGAAAGTCCAAAAGGACACCAGTATGGCTTACAAATGAAGTAAAAGATGTGATTGGAAAGAAGAAAAACTCATTTAAGAAATGGAAGGCTCTTCCTACCGAGGAGAACAGAAAGGAACACAAGCTCTGGCAAACTAAATGCAAAGCAACAGTCAGGAAAGCCAAGAAAGATTTTGAGGCACACATAGCAAAGAATATTAAAAATAATAACAAAAACTTCTTTTTTATATATAAAATTTTTATTGATTTTGTGAATATAATGTGATACATATAATAACGACCTTACACAAACATTCTAACATGACAAGAGTACTATAGGGGAAAAAAGAGGGAGGAAAGGTGGGGTGGTGATGTGGGGGAAGGGGTCGAGGAGAACAAAAAAAAACAGAAATACAACATTCAACATAAAGTTGACTTCCACTTTCCTTCGTCGAGGGATGAGGGTGTTCTTTGCTGCTTCAACCATTATCTCCAAAGTTCTTGGAGATATTAGTATAATCTCCCAATCCTTTAACAACAAATGTTACCCAATATTACTATTTATAGTGTCATAGTGGTCCTTATATAAGACCAATAGTTCAATTTATCTTGTATATCTATTTATATTTTTCTGTGTATACAGTTAATACACTCCAGTCTGTTTCTATTCTTGGATTTTAAGTATTTTTGCTCAGAAGAAATGTCAATCTGTCCATATTCTTTATATCATATATTTTCTCGAGCCATTGCTCTTTAGTTGGAATATAATCACTTTTCCAATACCTTGCGAAAACCATGCGTGCAGCAGTTGTCATATACCAAAAGAGTTTGTCTTCATTTTATCCAATTTTAAATCTTTGTCTAATAAACCCAAGAGATAATAGTCAGGTTTCAACGGAATTTTGATCCTTAGTATTCTTTGCACTTCTTTGTGTATGGTTTTCCAATAAGTTACTGTTTCTTTGCAGGTCCACCACATATGGTAGAAACTGCCTATATCAGAGTGGCATTTCCAACACTTCTTTTGATTATTTTGTACATTATGCCTAGCTTTTGAGGAGAGATGTACCATCTATGGAACATCTTCATCCAATTCTCCTTCTTTAAATACATCAGAAGCAGGAACCCAACTAGAAAAGCAGTTGGGCCACTCGACGAAAATGGTCAGAAAGGGAAAATCAGTGAAGACAAGGAGATTGCTGAGCGGCTAAATGACTTCTTTGCCTCCGTTTTCACACAGGAGGACAGACAACATATGCCTGCAGCTGAGTCAGTTTTATCAGGGAGGGAATTAAAAGAATTAAAACAGATAGAGATAAACAAGGAGGATGTTCTCATATGCCTTACTAAACTAAATGTCAACAAATCACCAGGTCCAGACGGCATCCACCCCAGAGTTCTTAAGGAACTCAAGTGTGAAATTGCTGAAATTCTAGCTAAGATATATAACCTTTCTCTAAGATCAGGCACTGTACCCGAGGACTGGAGGGAGGCAAATGTAACACCGATCTTCAAGAAAGGATCCAGAGGTGATCCAGGAAATTATAGACCAGTCAGTTTAACCTCAGTTCCAGGCAAAGTGATGGAAACCATTATTAAAGAAAAAATTACTAGGCACATAGAAGAACAGGCATTGCTGAAAGAAAATCAACATGGTTTCTGCAAAGGCAAATCATGTCTTACTAACTTGTTAGAATTCTTTGAGGGTGTAAATAAACACATAGATAAAGGGGACCCAATTGATATTGTTTACCTTGACTTTCAAAAGGCTTTTGACAAAGTCCCTCACCAAAGGCTCCTAAATAGGCTCTTCAGCCATGGAATCAGGGGACAGGTCTTGTCCTGGATTAGAACCTGGCTAAACTGTAGGAAACAAAGGGTGGTAATAAACGGACATTTCTCTGGGTGGAAAGAGGTGAGAAGTGGCGTACCCCAAGGTTCAGTTTTGGGTCCGTTACTTTTTAATTTATTCATAAATGATCTGGATATAGGAGTGAATTCTGAGGTAGCAAAGTTTGCAGACGACACTAAACTGTTCAGGGTAGTTAAAAATGAAACTGATTGTAAAGAGCTCCAGAAAGATCTCTCGAAATTGAGTGAATGGGCAACAAAGTGGCAAATGCATTTTAACCTAAACAAGTGTAAAGACATGCACATCGGGGCAAAGAACCCCAAATACACCTACAAATTGATGGGGTCAAAGCTTTCCGAGACAAACCAGGAAAGGGATCTTGGGGTTTTGGTGGACAGCTCAATGAAGATGTCAACCCAGTAAAATAAAGAAAAAATATTTTCTTTGTCACAAAACACTAGGACTAGAGGGCCCTCCCTGAAGCTCCAAGGTAGGAAAATTAGGACTAATAAAGGGAAATATTTCTTCACCCAGAGGGTCATTGGGTTATGGAATTCACTTCCAGAAGAGGTTGTGACAGCTGTCAGCCTGAACAACTTCAAGGCAGGATTAGACAGATTCATAGATACCAAGTGTATCGGTAGTTACTGAAAAGGACATTCAAGTACCACCTCGGAGTTGGTTGAGGTAGGCAGGATTTCCCTGGGTACTGGTTGTGGGGGGTCGGGAGCAGGTCAGGGTTTTGCCCTCCCTTCTGCTCGAGATCCCCGCGTACAACTGGTGGGCCACTGTGTCATACAGAATGCTGGATTAGATGGGCTGAGGTCCGATTCAGCATGGCTCTTCTTATGTTCTTATGTTCTTATGCTCTTAAAAACAGTAAAATAGAATAAGACAATTACATAGACAAAGGGAGAGGGAGGAAGGAAGGAATATGACAGAGGGAGAATGAGTTCTGGAAAATTGCTCATGTCCCTTGCCCCTTTTTGCTGTAGACACTCTTCTTTTGGAAAATCTCCCTGTGCTAGAAGTTCTGCAGGAAATTTCCAGGAAGGTCTGTTCAGGGGCTTTTTCTGCATGGGAAAAAAGCTTCTGGCAGTCCTTCCCATTTGTTCCCTATGGCTCAGACTTCACTGGAGCAAGCGGCATGATCTAATTTTTCCAAAGTGACCCTGCTATGACAATGAGTCAGAACTGGCAAACCAGCTCAACTATTCAAACTGCCATGAACTAGCCACCGGGTGCCCTCCTTGGAAAGGCCCCTTTGGGGCCACTTGCTGGTCCACAGTCTGATTTTGTCTTTCCCGTCCCACTTTTGACCAAAAATCTTCCCTAACAATGTTTCAAAGTGGGACGTGCGTTTTTGGAAGGAAGAGCAAAAGCCCATTTTTCTCTATGAAGAACAGTCCCTTCGTGGTTGCCAAATGATAGCGAACAGAATTTGGGGTATTGCCCTGAAGGCAGACCAGTTTGACCCACCAAAAGAGGGCTTAAAATGGCCTGGTGAGAAAGAAAGCAAACCAATCCCCTTTCCTCTAAAATTTCCCAATAAAGATCTCACCAGGTTGAAGAAAGATCACTGAGTTTTATTCATTCCAGCTGGAAGACATGACAGCCGCAAATTATTCGCCCATGCTGCATGCTTGCAGTCACATTGGTAAACATTTATATAGAGTTATGGATTCAAATTACCCCGCCCTTCAAGCTTCCTGCGCAGCACCCTGATTGGTTAGGACTTTGGCAATCAGCTGGGGCTAGGCCAATCACAAAACAGCTTCGCCTGTCTTTCAGCCAATAAGGGGAACTCTTGCTTGGCCATCCCAGCCAATGGAGAGCAAGAGGTGGGAGTTTGTCTTGGACAATGAGGAGGAAAGTCGTTATCAAAGGGATCAGCAGCAAGACGGGGGTCTGGGTTAAAACTCAGGTCCCGCACAGGGTGACGTGCTGCTAATCAGGGCCGTCTGACAGTGATGTCTGTCACGCAGTCGAAGGAGGGGAGCTGAGATACTCCCAGGGAATCATGGAGGGACTCTAGGCCAGGGGGAGGGGATCCGTCTCGGCCCTCTGGTCTCAGTGATTCGGGAATGAGTCTCTTGTCCATTGTGTTATCCTGGTTCTGGGGCTGGGAACTCACCAGGGAGTGCTCCAAGCTCCTTGAGTTGATGCTCCAGAAAGTCCTGGTGTGGTACCTTTTGTGTTTCCTGAAGCGCTGTTGCTGGGCTGGTCGAGGCTGGCCTCCCTTCCGCAGCATCTGGCCTTCTACCATGTCCGAGGGGGAAGCCTCCGAGGCTTGGAGATCCTCGTAAGTGCCCTCCAAGTGGTGGCTCCTCCCACTCTGGAGCTCGGAGGTATCCGACGACTCGCACTGCTCCTTCCCGAGGGCTCCCTGCTGCTCCGGATGTCCTCTGCCGCATGCGCGGTGTCTGCGGCAACTGCGCTTGCGTGGTGGACTCGCCGCTAGGTTTTCGGGAGTGCTGGCAGCTCGCTAGCCTGCTCGAGGGCTACTCGTGGTACGGCGTTTTCAAGGCCGCCCGCCATGATGCCCTCGCTTCCCAAACTCTGCCTCTATGTCCTAGAGAGGCAGTGGTGGCGGCGCAGGCGGCGGCAGCTCCCAGCTTTTCCCGGTGGAATAGGACACCTCCTCAAGATCTCGGAGAGATCGGGAGCCTCCATTTTTCATGCTGATCTTCCAGATTAACACAGCTATATCTTTGAATTCCGTTTCTGTTTTTTAATGCTTGTTTTTCAAAACCATTTTTGAGTCCTGTCATGACCCTCCTTTGATTCTGTGGGCACATGTGTGTGTGTGGTGAATGGGAAGGAGCCTCATGGCAGGAATGTATCATCAGGAAACAATAAATGTTCTTTGCCCCAAAGTTGTGGAAGTAAGATTTTTCTCTCACTGCATTCCAGGAAATTTATGATCCTGGCTACAATTAACACGTGAGCTTTTATATATGCAAACACAGGGAAACCTTCCCGTGTTGATAAGGAGATGAGTAATGGCACCACTTCTGTGCATTGGCAACAAAGGTCCTTTGGAAATAAATCCCTTAGCCAATTCACTGGGTAGGATAGTTTCAGCAGTGAACACTCTCTCTCCAGGCCACCTTGCCCAGGCTCCTTCGCTCCATGAACTTTGCACGCATAGCCTGATTGGTCCAGTGGGGGTGGGCCTGAACGAAGCCCTACTCACTCAGATCTGCCAGCCGGATATAAATTCTGGTGCTCCAGCTCCTCCGGCTCAGTTGCCTTTGTCAGGGAAATCTCCCAAAATAGCAGAGCACCCAAACATAGAAACAGGATACTTAATTGCCGCTTCATCACTACTGTCCTGTTACAGTTTATTGGGAGGGGTGGGGATGGAATTGGTTTTAATGCTGTTTTAATATTGTTATGTGTTTTTATTGGTATTTTATTGTTGTAAACCGCTCTGAGCTTCGGAGTGAGCGGTCTACCAAGCTGAAATAAATAATAATCTATATATATAAAAATCGAGTGGTCGTGCAAAGGACTTTATGCACGGCCAAACTATGCCCCCCAGAAACACCAATCCAACAAGACACATTCCCCCAGACCACGAGGTATAACCTTCACACAAAAAAACCCACCTCCCTACCTTGCAACCCCCCAAAACAAGCCCCCCAAAACCACCCATTGCCTCCCGTTCTGCGCTGGCCCCAAGCGCAGAACACAGGGAAAGCAATCGCGCAGGCGCACTCCGAAACCCCCTCCCCCCAACACACCAACACATCCCGTCTCCCTCTCTCCCCACTCACCCAGAACCTTCGCACCCACACCGCCAGCGCCCTAACCGCCTCCTCGCGCCACCGTCATACGCGTCCCATGGGTGGCGTCAGGCCGTTGCGGGACACATACGACGCTGGCCATGCGCGATAATAATAATTATAATTGAGTAGTAAGCTCACAGCAAGCAGGAAAGTGCTGGAATGCAAGGATGGGAAAAACAGAGGCCTTCAGCAAAGCCATGCAAGCTGAAGAGTATCCATTCCACTCCGCCAATCAGATGGGAGCAGAAAGAGAGCCAAAGAGAGGGAACAACCATAGGCATCCCAATGGACATTCTGGGGCCAGAGGGGAAGGGATTCCCTCAGCCTATTCTAGAGCTAACTCGTTGTTTGTCAATGGGGACTGCAGACTTGGGCCGTGTGGGGTTGCATTCCAACCGTCCTCGTGGAAGGCTAGTGGAGCAAGTGGTACAGAACCGGGCTGTCCAACTTCTACCGGCCCAAGGGCCAGAATTCCGGTCACTGATCACCTGGGGGGCCGCAGTGTGAAAATAAATAAAAATAAAATAAAAGAATAAAAGAAAGGAAGAGAGGAAGGAAGGAAGATGGATAGAGGGAAGGAATGAGGGAGGAATAAATGCAAGAATAAAAGGAAATAAATAACATAAAAATAAAATAACATAAAAATAAAATTAAATAAAAATAAAATAAAATAAAAATAAATTAAAATAAAATAAAATAAAAGCAAGGAGGGATTGAAGGAAGGAAGGAACGAAGGAAGGAGCCCACCCCAGCAAAACAGCCCTCTGCTTCAGCCTACCTTAGTTTGGTATCCTTCCCAAACAACCGCTGCCCAAACGGGGCTCCACCCAGCCTTGCTCCGGTCCGGCTTCTCTCTTCCAACGAGGATCCAGGAGCTGGAGCCGGAGCACGAGAGAGGTGAAGACACAGAGGCAGGAGCCGAAGACACAGCAGAAGAGTACTTCCTGTACTCTTCTAGTCTCAAAGGAAATGGCGCAACGGAGGGGAAGCTGGGACTTGTAGTCCTTTGGCTCCGCAGCGTCATTTCCTGTCCTGGCTCATTTCCTGTCTGCTGAAGAGCCAGTACAGGTAATGGCGGACAGCTGTGCTGGCGCTACAATTCTTCCCCAAATTTTTTTTAACAGCTGATTTCTTGCAGGAGGGTAGGAGGGCCGGATCCAAGGGGCTGGAGGGCTGTGTGCGGCCCCCGGGGCGCCTGTTGGGCAGGCCTGGTACAGAAGTTGCGGCAGAATGCGAGGACGCAGTGATGGCAGCCAAGGCTGTGAGAGGGCCCTTGTGAGTCAATTTGGATCTTCTCTGTGGAGAGAAAAGGCAGGGCCATAACAATAACAATAACAATAATACGTGAGCTGCTCCACCGACAGGGTCCAACAGACCTCGCAGTCCCAATGGTGACGGAGATGTCATTGCATAAGATGTTAGAAATGCTGTATCGGACCGTAGGTCCCATCTGTAAAGTGTATACAGACCAAAGTGTAGCTTTTGAAGAGAGCTTCCACTGCAGTTTGAGGAGCAATTCTCACGCCTACCCGCCCTATTCATTCACACAGCATTCTTGATTTAACTTGTCATTAAGACGTAAGCCGGTGCAGGCCAAGCGCTTCCACGCAAGTCGGGGTCACTTGAAGAAGATTTGCAGTTCCAGTTTATTCCAGCTTTGTTGTTTTTCACCTGCTTGCTTTCATAGTAATAGAGAGTCAATCGGAAATGTATTAGGTAAGCATAGACCCATTGAATGGACAATGTGTTAACACCAATCAAAATGTGCTTTTTTGGATTTCTATAAAACAACAAAAGATTGCAA
The DNA here is from genome assembly GCA_030556195.1 of Anolis apletophallus. Taxonomy (NCBI): domain Eukaryota; kingdom Metazoa; phylum Chordata; class Lepidosauria; order Squamata; family Anolidae; genus Anolis; species Anolis apletophallus. The sequence goes on from JARBWK010000021.1 coordinate 6,857,004, forward strand.
CCCCATCTTGGGGGCATGGCAGTATTTTCATGCCTAGAGAACAGCTGCCGCCATTTGCTTTGGCCGGCAAATAAAGCTATCTTCAGAGAGATTCAACTCCTTGGTGCATGCCTTGTGCGCCACCCTCCCGAGTCAGAAGGGGACTCCTGAAAATGTGCAAAGTGCATGACCCTTCAGTGGGAGCTGCCCGGCTTCACCGACGAACCTCCTTGGAGACATGGCAGCCCATGGAGAATTTCTCTAGCTGAGAGGGCACCAGGGTGAGCCATGATGTGTTTGGAGGAATGTCAGAGACCCAGGCTTGTAAGGTCATGAGGTCTCAGCGGTGGCCAGGGGAGCTTTTGCACAGTTAAGACTTGTGCGCCAGCTGCGCCCGTACCTTGGGAAGTCTGATTTGGCTACGGTGGTCCATGCTCTGGTCACATCCCGAATAGATTACTGCAACGCACTCTACGTGGGGCTGCCTTTGAAAACGGTTCAGAAACTCCAACTAGTCCAAAGGGCGGCAGCCAGGTTGGATGGGGTCCCACTCCCCCTGAAGACGCAGGTTCGCAGCCTGGGAGTGATCCTGGATTCATCGCTGAGCCTGGATCCCCAGGTCTCGGCGGTGGCCAGGGGAGCTTTTGCACAGTTAAGACTCGTGCGCCAGCTGCGCCTGTACCTTGGGAAGTCTGATCTGGCCACGGTCGTCCACGCTCTGGTCACATCCAGAATAGATTACTGCAACGCACTCTATGTGGGACTGCCTTTGAAGACAATTCGGAAATTGCAATTAGTCCAGCGGGCGGCAGCCAGATTACTAACGGGAGCTACATACAGGGAGCATACCACCCCCCTGTTGTATCAGCTCCACTGGCTTCCTGTCCAATTCCGAGCCCAATTCAAAGTGCTGGTTTTGACCTTTAAAGCTCTATACGGTTCTGGCCCAGCTTACCTGTCCGAACGCATCGGCCGCTACGTCCCACCTCGTAATCTAAGGTCATCCGGGGAGGCCCTGCTCTCGCTCCCGCCTAATTCCCAGATGCGGTTGGTGGGGACGAGAGATAGGTCCTTCTCGGCGGTGGCCCCCCGCCTGTGGAATGCGCTCCCTATCGATGTACGATCCACCGCATCCCTCCTGGCATTCAGGGAAAAAGTAAAATCCTGGCTGTGAGACCAGGCGTTTGCTCACCAGCACAAGGCAGCATTTTAGGACTGGATTTTAAATAGAAAGTAGATGAAGAGGACCAGTGCTTTTATGGACTGAACATGGTTTTAATCTGGAATGAATTTGTATGATGCTAAGGCAACTGTTTTAATGTATTTTAATGTATCTTAACTGTTGAAGGGTTTTCTGGGGGGGGGGGTTATATTCATATAATGTAGGCCCAGGAGAGAGCCGTACTGGCCCCGCACTGAGCACTGATTTCGGGGGTTGAGAATGATTCTGTTTTGTGACCCAGGATAACAAGATAATAATATATCCATGCGAGGTTTTTTTAAAAACGTTTTGACAAACGTTTTGAGCAGAATTCTGGGAAATATAGTTTAGGGCAGAGCCTTTGGCATTCTCTGGCATAGGGCTCCTTGCCTTCCCAAACTACATTTCCCAGAGTGCTGTGCTCTCCCAGTCTCTTTCCCAGCTCACTCGGCCCATCGCACCCTGCTGCTCTCCTCTCCTCGTGGCCAGGGGCAGCCTCTCTCTTCCGAAATTAACAGAATTCATACAAAAAGGTATTGGGTAAATTTTGTTTCTTAATTTTTGTGTGGGTGCCCCCCACGAATTTAGCAGCAAAACATCACAATATATTGAAACAGCTGTGGATCCGGGCGGGTGGCAGGCTGCGTTGGATGATACAGAACATTGGATGAGTGAAGGTTGGATAAGCGAGACTCTACTGTACCTCTTTCACCCTTTCGCAGCCTGGCTCCCCCCAACTCACACAAAAGGACTCATCTAGGGCTGAAGGTTGGGCAGACCCAGGCTCCTCAAGAGCGAAGACATGGAAGGACAGAGAGGACCAAGTCCGTGAATGGGGATTAGGGAGAATAACAACCAAGGACAAAGGTAAATACTGAAGAGAAGATAAGAAATTGGGGACGAATGAAGCAAGAGAGGATGGAAAACAAGCAGGATTTCCCAAGAGAAAGACTTGGTGCAGGGGAAGCGAAGGAGGCAGAAAGCGGCTGCGTTTCCACGGACGTGGTAAGCCTGACCAATCCTGGAGGTGCGGGTCCCTTTCCTTTCGGGGGATCAGGGATTTAATGGGTGCGCTGGTGGGTCTCCCGGGCCAGATGTGGCCCTGACCTCATTCCCAACCTCCTCATTCCCATGTACTGTCTGTGTGCATTCCTGCACGCCCGGACACATTCTCTCGCACTTTGCTCCATGTGCCTGGTGAGCATGGGTGCCTTTGCAGAATGGCCTCTTGCCTTGTTCAAGGAGTTCCTAAATGGAGGAGTCTTTGAAGCCTTGCTGTGATCCTGGCTGCTCTTTCTGTCATCTCGCCCGCTTGCCCATATAGACCTGGGTGAGCTCATCCGTTTCTCTGTGGCCTTCGGGAGAGAGGGATTCTGTGCTATCTCGGACCATGTTCTCCCTCAGTGCCGTCACTGCTTAGCATCCCTTTTTGAGAATCCCTATCTTTTTTTCTGTATTATATCATTTTATATTCTTACTAGCTGAACCCGGCCACACATTGCTGTGGCTTTTTCTCTTTCCTGTGTCCCAGTCTATATATATGTGTTTTGTGTGTGTATGTATGTATATATATGGATTTGTGTCTATGGGTACATATGTTTGTGTGTGTGTGTATGCGTGTGTACTTATGTATACTGTATGTGTATATGTATATGCGTGTATATATGTGTACTTATGTATATGTGTGTTTTGTACATGTATATGCATGTATATGTGTAGATATGTGTAAGTACAGATGTGTGTATGTATGTGTGCATGTGTATATTTCAGTGCATGTATATATGTGTGTATGTGTGCATGTCTATATGTACATACGTGTGTGCATGTGGCGAAGACCAACAGTAACATCGCTTCCTGCCTTTTATACTTCCTTTCTTCCCCCTCCCCCTCATCCCTCAGCTTTTCTCTTCTCTCTGTCCTCTTGCCTCTTCTCCCTCCCTTTCTTCTTTCCTTTCCCTCCTTCCTGCCATCCCTCCCCTTTCTGTTTCAGTTCTCGCTCCCCTTGTCTCTCTCCCTCTACTCCCTCCCTACCTTTTTCCCCTTCCTTTTGCTAGTCCCTTCACCAGCTTCTACCTCTTGGTTTGCCTTTTATTACCTGTCTGTGCTAACTGAGGGGGCATTTGCATAATGCCTCTAATTGGTCAGCTCCACTAACATTCCGACGCTCTAAACTGCCAGAGGGAGGTGGTGTGGGGGATCATGGGAGTTGTAGTCCATAATGGTTTTTTTGGATTTGTGGCCGTTGGCTCTTTTTTGGGGGGGGGGGGGTTGGTAAATATACCTCGTAGGGTTTTCTGGGTATGTGGGCTGTTTTTGTGTGTCTGCCTTGTGTGGTTTCTTTGTCTATAAGACTGGAACCACCACATGAAGGATTTTATATATATAGATTTGATATCTTCCTTATAGCACCGGATCTCCTTCAAGGTATTGGTGTTAACCTTTAAGGCCTTGTATGGTCTTGGGCCAGTGTACTTGAGGGACCGCCTTTCACCATATTGTCCCCAGAGATCCCTACGCTCCGGTGTACAAAATCTTCTCAACGTCCCCTCCATCCGGCAACTCCACCTGTCCTCAACAAGACAAAGAGCATTCTCGGTGGTGGCACCAACCTTAGGAAGCCAGAGGTATCAGGGAACCGTCCTCTTTTCGCCGAGCCTGCAAGGCGGCTCTTTTTCGCCTGGCTTTTCCAGTTGAGTAACTGTTATGCTTTCTATGTAGTTTAGCTTACTTTTAGAATTATTTTAGCGCTAGTAATGTTTTAGATTAAATCACTGCTTATCTGCTTTTACACCGTTGTTCTATAATGTCAGTTCTACGCATGTTTTTTACCTGTTGTAAACCGCTCCGAGCTTCTAGAGAGAGTGGTCTAGAAGCCGAAAGAATAAATAAATAAATAAATAGTCCTTCTGTTAACTCATTGAGTTTCAGACCATTTCACTCGTCAACAGATTGCATGTCTTTAAGCAGTAGAACTTCAATTTGGGGATTTCTTCCCAGCCCAGCACGGATTGACTGACTACTAACGAAGTATCCGTCAGCCCTCCTCCTTGCAGATTCACTTGGAACTCAATGGTTACTGCCAGGAGGGACAAATCTGCCCCATACCCTAATTAGGCTTCCTGATGCTGAGCAGAATTCTGGGAAATGTCCGTTGGGGCAGGGCCTTTGGCATTATCATTTGCTATCTCCTACTCCTATTTCACCCAGGGTTTTATCGTTTTATCTTGTGTTGTGTTCCAGCCTGGTCCATTTAGGCAGCACAGGGATGCTGGGTTACCAGGTGAGTTAGCCAGGGGTGAGGGGTTGCCTGGTGAGCCTGCTGTTAATGAGCAGGTGGATAATGAGGAGGACATGGATGTTGATTCAGAGTTCGGCAGTGAGAGTCAGGACGGCCTTGGTTCCCAAGAAAGTGTTTTCACTCCCTCGATCTCACGCGAGAATTCCAGAGATGTGGAGGATGCTATTTCCCAGCCTGATAGCACCGCACCTGGGTGCCCTAATGAGCAGAGTTTCAACAGGAGGGCGAGCATTAGATCCACCCGAAAGGTTTGGAATTTGAAGAGGGGACACATAGAAGTTAAATTCCTTTATTAGACCGGGCTGTGAGGGGTTTCGCCAGACCTGAAGCTACGTTTAGCTTGGAAGGCCTCAAGTTCAAGACTCTAAGTTCACGTTGTCCGCATGAGCAGTTTGCCTTGCCTACGGATTATTGCTTTCTATGGGATTTAAGTCAGTTGGCTTGCCAGTTTGAGGACTTTACCGGACTATCGTTGGATTTGCTTTGATCTGCCTTACTTCTCCTAACCTTTGGACTATTCTTTATTCCAAATAAAAGTAATTATACAGAGACCGCTTGTGTGTGTGACCTAGGGGGGTTCGGCCAGGATCTGAGGTGCAACATCTTGTCCACTTGGCCTGTCCATCCTATTCGGTTTTTGTGTGTGAATTTCCTGTATCATTCCATTTGTTATTGTAATTGTATTTTTAAAATTATTAGTTCTGATGTATTTTGTTTTGTATTTCGTATTTTACTCTGTTGTATTGTATTTTAGAAGGCCTTGGTCTCATGTTAGCCGCCCCGAGTCCCCATTGGGGGAGATGGTGGCGGGGTATAAATAAGTATTTATTAAGGAACAGACACAAAATTGTGCATAACTAGATTACAAAACAGATGGGGATTAATTAAACCTTTGCCTATATTATTCAGAGAAAAAAGAATTTAAAAATGCCCACTGGTTAATGTTACTAACTAACTAACTAACTAACTAATTTTATTATTTATGAGTCGCCCTCCACAAATGTGCTTCGGGCGACTTACACAGCTAGGCATCTACAATACTAAAGTATTAAAATTTTGAAATATTAAAATGTTAAAATATGGGAATAGACAGGTTCCAGGTCACTGACTGTCACTCATGCGTATGCTCTTCTAAATAGCCATGTCTTAAGTGCCGCCAGAAATGAAGGCAGGTCGAAGATGGCTCTTTGGTCTGGCAGCAGAGAGTTCCACAGGACAGGGGCCACAACGGAGAAAGATCTTTGTCACGTGGACTCCAAATGAGCCTCTCTCAGACCCGGGACACAGAGAAGGTCCTCGTAGGCTGGCCGTGGTGCTCTCGGATGGATAGATGGTATCAGACGGTCTTTTAGGTATGTAGGACCCTGGCCCCGCAAGGCCTTAAGTGTCAGGGTCAGGGCCTTATAAAGGACTCTGTGCTCGACCGGCAGCCAGTGCAAATGCTGTAAGGATGGCGTTATGTGACACCTCATTGGTGTTTTCGTGAGGAGCCTGGCGGCAGCATTCTGTACAATCTGGAGCTTGCGAGTTAATGACCGAGGTAGACCCACGTACAAAGCGTTGCAATAGTCCAGCCTTGATGTAACTGTGGCATGAATCACCGTGGCCAGCGCCTCCGTTGGTAGATAGGGCGCCAGTTGCCTCGCTTGACGTAGGTGGAAGAAGGCCCTTTTGCTCATGGAGGCGATCTGGGCCTCCATCGTCATTTTAGAGTCCAGGATGACACCGAGGCTCTTCACAGTGGAGGATGGAGTCAGCGGTTCCCCTTCGAAGGGTGGCAGTGGGTTGACTAGTTCTGATGGACGGCCCGGCCATAGAATTTCAGTCTTTGCTGGATTTACCTTCAGTTTGTGGGCCCGTAGCCATCTCGTCACTGCTCCCAGGCACTGGGCAAAGTTGTCAGGCACCGAGGTTGCTCCAGGTTCCAGTTTTAGGAGGAGCTGAGTGTCGTCGGCATACTGGTAACATTCCAGCCCAAAGCTCCGGACTAGCCCAGCGAGAGGCCGGACATAGATATTGAACAGCGTAGGTGACAATATGGCGCCTTGGGGTACTCCACACTCAAGGAGAGGATTTTCAGATGTTTGGCCTAGCCATTCTACTCGTTGGCTGCGTCCTTGCAAGAACGAGTTGAGCCAAGTTATGGCTGATCCTTGGATTCCCGTGGCAGCTAGCTGTTGAATCAGTAGGTCGTGGTCCACCGTATCAAAGGCAGCGGTGAGATCGAGCAGCACCAGAACTGCTGAACCTCCCTAGTCTAATTGACGGCAGATGTCATCCGAGATGGCCACCAGAACGGTCTCGGTCCCGTGTCCGGGACGAAAACCTGATTGAAAAGGGTCCAGGCCATCCGAATCCTCAAGAAATTTTTGGAGTTGAGTCGCTGCCGCAAGTTCGATCAACTTGCTGAGGAACGGGAGGTTTGAGACCGGCCGGTAGTTGGCTGGCGTCGCAGGGTCCAAGCTAGGTTTATTTAAAAGAGGGCGAACCATGGCTTCTTTTAGAGCGTCCGGAAAGCTTCCCTGCTCCAGGGAGATGTTTATTATGTGCATCAGAGGAACCTGAAGCACATAATAAATAGTAATAACTAATACTCTAGAACAGGGGTGCTCATAATAATGTTGACGATCCTTTTGCTTTGCAGTGGAGCAAAGTGACTCTAAACATCCATCTTTGGATTTGGGACCATTCTTGCTTCTGAGATGGAGCCCCTGGGCATGTGCGCTGCTCTCCTGGTCATCTGGATATCCTTCCTCCTTCTTTCTGCCATCTGGAAAAGCAAGATGTACAGAAAAGGGAAAATGCCCCCCGGCCCCACTCCGCTGCCCATCCTTGGGAATCTTCTGCAGCTGAAGGGCAAACACTGGGACCAGGCGTTCTCCAAGGTCAGTGGAAGGAGCCGGGCCACCACCCCTTCAAAACATTTGTCTCTACTGAAATTCATGGTTGTTTTTGGCGCAGCTCTTAGATTTGTTACGGCCATTTTGAGGTCTTCTAGAGCAGGGGTGCTCACGCTTTTTCAGCATGCAAGCTACTCTTAAAGCAACCAAGTCCAAAAGATCTACCTGCCCCCACCGCCATGCGCTCCCGCGCGCTCCCACCGCCATGCACTCTTGCCACCGCGCGTGCTCCTGCTGCTGTTTTCTGCCCACGGAGCGCTTCTTCCGCCTGCGGGGCATTGCAGGAAGGAGGAAGCACGAGGCGGGGCATCCAGAGGGAGCGCTCCGCCCTGCCTGTCCCGCCGGCAACGGAGGCTGCACAGCTGCTTCTGGGCGAGAGAGAGGCAGGGCGCTCCCTCCAGAGGCCCCGCCTCGTGCTTCTTTCTTCCTGCAATGCCCCGCAGGCAAAAGAAGCACTGCGAGAGCGGAAGCCAGCAGCAGGAGCGCGCTGGTGAGGCCCGAAGATCACCTGGAAGAGGGCCGAAGATCTACTAGTAGCTCTCGAGCCACTTAATGAGCACCCCTGTTTTAGAGTATTACCTATTACTAAGCAATCCCTCCCAATTTGGTGACATGCAAACCTGATAAGCACACCCTCTCAACCAGTAGATCCCAATCTTTTTTGCCAGAGACCACTTTGATTGTTTTTGCTATTAGCAGGGACTACACATTCAAGAGTAATAAACTGTGTTAGCCTAAAAATAATAATCAAAACTTTTAACAAAGGCTGGGAAGAAGGGAGCCCGAGTGGAGAAGAAAAAGTGTTCGGCAGGAGGGAAAAGAAAGGGGATTGGAGGCTCCCATTTCCCACGGCACACCTGATGATCGCTCACGGCACACCGGTTGGGAAACACTGTTCTAGAGTATTAGCTATTGCTAAGCTATCCCTCCCAATTTGGTGTCATGCCAGACGAGGCACAAGCAATAGCGGATCTACAGGCCTTTCGGAGGGCCTGTAAGACCGACCTGTTCCGCCAGGCGTTCAATCTCCGAGCTGTAACCCCCTACTCTGGTCTTAATCTGTTTTTATTCTGTTTTATTATGTTTTTAGTATATTGTGTTGTGTTGTTCATTGCTGTGAACCACCCTGAGCCTTTTCGGGAAGGGTGGGATAGAAGTCGAAATAATAAATAAATAAATAAATAATGCAAACCTGATAAGCACACCCTCTAAACCAGTAAATCCCAACCTTTTTTGAACAGAAACCACTTTTCTTGTTCAAGAGGAATAAACTGTGTTAGCCTAAAAATAATAATCAAAACTTTTAACAAATTGGTGAAACAGAAAAATATTGGGGGAGAATATTTTAAATCGAAAATTAAATTCAGTTTGCATCACTGTGATTTTTGGGCTTGCATCTCCTCTACAAGTTGGGTAATCCTGGGGCTGATATTCTTCCAAAATAGACTCTTTGAGTTACTCGCAGTAGATTAACAATTGAAGCAGAGTGTCATTTTTTAAAAATAAAAAATAATTTTATTGAAAATTTCCAATTAGGCAATCAATCAATCAATCAATCAATCAATTCTTATTACTTGCTTATTCACCCTCCACCAACAGTGCTCTGGGCGACTTACAGAATAAATCAATAAAACACTTAAATTATCATTAAAACCATTAATCAAGCACTCTGCCAACGCGCCAAGCCTTCAGTACGACAATAAAACAACTCAATTCGCACATGGCTCAGATGTCGGGTGGTCTGCTGTTGTGCTGTGTTCCCTGCGGGAAACACACCTTGCCAGTTTGGAACCCACTGTACGTTCTGGGTGGCTGTCAGGGCAACTCAGAGGCTCATTCTTGAGGAGTGGGTCTCTACTGTCCCATTGGATGCCCTCCTATGAACCTTGCTGTCCCCTACTGTCTCTTTCCGCAACTGGGGGAGGAGAGCCAATGGCTGTACCCGGTCAGATAAGGGTTGGCTCTGTGGGAGCTCTCAGGGGGTTGGTCCAGCCACCATCACCTCACACTGGAAGTCCTTGAAGCAGAGTCCCAATGTTTGCAAACAGAACTCTTTGTTCCATGCTATCTATGGAAGATTTCACAGATAATCTCTTGCAGCAACTTTTCTATTGCTTTCACCATAAATCAAGTGATTATTTTGTAATCATTTTTGACAGGGTTCTTTATTTATTGTGATGGGAAAATCAAATGGTCTTCTAGTTATTTACAACAAGTTATGATAAAACCATCAGAACTAGGGGTATTTCCAGATTTCACATCGCCTATAGACTTCTTAGAGCATGATGTATTCACTTCCAAATTTGGTCGTATGACCACTTGCGGTATGTCTCTTTCTTCATTTTTCCCCCAGATAAGTGAGAAGTATGGAACCGTGTTTACACTTTATTTGGCGTCGGAGCCTGTTGTGGTGCTGTACGGCTACGAGGCCATCAAAGAAGCGCTGGTTGACCAGGGCCATGACTTTTCTGCCAGGGCAAAAATACCACTGTTAGATAAAGTCCGTAAAGGAAAAGGTATGCAGTTCTGATTTATTTCCTGCGTGTTGGAGCACGGTCAAAATCCCCTCTTAGGCCCCTTCCACACCGCTGAATCAAATCCCTCAATTTTTTTGCTTTATTTATTTATTTATTTATCTATATCTATATATCTATATCTATATATATATAATAAAAGAGAATGTTTGTATGTTTGTGGGTTTGTATGTATGTATGTGCCAGCGTTCTGATTGGCTACCAGCCTCTAAATTCCCACCCTCTACATTCAAACATCATGATTGGTTGCCACTGAGGCAGAATTTGCTAAACCACCTCTGATTGGCCACCATTGCCTCAAACAGCAGAATTTGCTAAACCGTCTCTGACTGGCCACCATTGCCTCAAACAGCATGATTGGTTGGCACAGAGTGAGCATTTGCAACACAGGCTCTGATTGGCTGCCATTCCTCCATCCCTAATCTCTAAGGTCTCGCAGACAGGACTTTGCAAAGAGGCTTCCTTTAACAGATTTGACAAACTATGCCTAGGCCGCAGCCTGATTTCACAGTAAGACCTACTTTAGTTATTTCTCCTGACTACGCCCCCTACAAAAACATAAAAAGGCCACACTTTGCAAAAAGTCCCCCCCCCACACACACACACACACACACACAACCCACTCTACATCCTGGTGCACTTTGAGGGAGGGGGAAACACGGATGTTGGGACTTCAAGTACCTTCACTCACTTCCTAAAAACAATGCAACCCTCATCCATTCACCAATACAGACCACACTTGGCACAGAGAGCCCCCATGACCCAATCTACATCCTACTGCAATTTGCAGGAGGGTGGACCACAGATGATGGGACTTCCAGTACCTTCAGTAATTTCATGATACCACTGCAACTCCCAATAATGATGGATCAAGGCCAAACTTGGCAGACAGAGCCTCCATGACCCACTCTACACCCTGGTGCTGTTTGGAGGAGGGTGGACCACAGATGATGGGACTTGCAGTACCTTCAGTGATTTCATGATACCACTGCAACTCCCAATAATGATGGATCAAGGCCAAACTTGGCAGACAGAGCCTCCGTGACCCACTCTACACCCTGGTGCTGCTTGGAGGAGGGTGGACCACAAATGATGGGACTTGCAGTACTGTTACCGAAATCTGACTAGGGGCCCTTCCCTTAAGGGGACAGAGCCCAGGCCACCCCTAAAAGGCGAGGATCGAGGCCCAAATCTGGATGATCTTCCCAGAACTACAAATCCCAAAGAAACCCAGATCAATGCTCACCCAGACGGAAGAACGCCACTACCGAGAGAAGAATCTAATTCAGCTGAATAGGATGCAATGCCACGCCAAGGTTCCAAGGGCAAAACATCATTTTTAATGGGAAAGCAGTCCAATATATAGAAAAGCATTCATTTACATGTGAATTGGGCGCCCTCCCCTCCCACGTGTAGCTACAGCTGATTGGCCGAGCTGTCAAAGTCAGCTGGGCCAGGAGGCGGCCGACGCGCTTTAACCAATAGGATAAGGCGCGCCAAGATTCGAACGAGCCAATCCTGGCCGGCTATGCAAGGCGGGAAAGGCCACAAAGGAAAAACGGCTGGGTGAAGGAAGTAACCCGTGGCTGAATGCCTTGCGGCTGGCGAGCCCCCGATGTGGGAGCTCAAGCCTTCCTGTCTATTGTTTGGTTTGAATACCTTAATGGGAGTCCTTTGTCCTGGCCGAAACTCCTTTGTGTTGAGAGTTTCAGTCTAGCGGGAAGCATGGTTTCTCAGTTCAAAATGGCAAAATCATATGTTATTTCAGCCGGTTAGCGGGGTTCCGAAGCCCACTTTGGTCCAGCTATGGGGTGGTTGAGTGACTTGGGGTTGCCAGAGCCCATGTCTCCCTCGGGGGTCAAGCTCCGAGGCCAAGGGGGGACACGAGCGGGGGGGATCCAGGCCCATAATGGCGGAAGCTATGTTCCACAGAACACCTGACCTCCCCCCAATTATTGGTGCAAAGCATCATATGGCCAGAAAATGTATTATTTGTTTACCAGGGTAACTCTCCGCAAAGGGAGCCCTGGCTGAGTTTGGGAGCGTGGTTGCTCAGTTTAAAATGGTCCTGAGAGATAGCTATAGGGGCTGGCTGCGAGGGTCCGAAGCTCGCATGAAGCAACCATGTTTTGGGTCTGGACTATATGACCATACATATTCCCTTAATCATTGGCCAAGCTCCGAAAATGACAGGGACATATGTGGGGGAGTCTTGGGCATAAAGAGTGGGCCTCACCCCACGAAGAAACCCAACGTCCCTCCCCCCAAGGTTATTATTTGTGCAAGGTAAAATGGGTAGAAAAGTGAGTTATTGTGCTCTGTTAATCCCTGGAACTCTCTGCTTGAGGGCGTTATCTTAGAAGTTACATTGACACAAAAGGGAACACATAAGGGGTACAAAATAGACAAGGCAATACAGAGATTCCCAGCAATTATCCCCAGTACATTCCCATACAGTTCTTGCTCCCAGAGAAATGATCTTAAAAACAGGCAACACAATGCTGCTTTCTTCCTGGGAATTGTAGTCCTCCACTGTCCTTGGGAACTGCAGAGCCTTTGGGGCTTGGGGTGCAGAGGAGAAGCAAAGTCATCGAGGGTCCATGATGTGAAGGGGGAAAGCAGGAAATGTCCAACTGAAGAAACGTCCTTGGGGAAACTACAAAGTCCGTGATCAGGGGAGAGAGTCTGAGGGTAGGGATCCTGGGTGTGCCCGCTTGTATGGGGCTGAGCTCAGAGCAGTGACAATAGCAGCAAGATAGAGTCCATGATCAGTGTCCTTGGGTGAACTTCAGGTCCCAGCTTGCACGGACCTGGGTTAGGAGTTCGAGGCCTCCCTACTCGCATAGATCCCTTCCCCTAAACCTCCTGGAGGCGATCTACCGAGGCAAAGAGTCACAAAGTCCATGTGGCAAGAGGGGGAAAGGCTGGGAATATTCAACTGGGAAGTGTCCTTGGTGAACTGCTTCTCCCAAAGCCCAAAAGACCTGGGTTATGTAGCAGGAAGAAAAGGGCAAAATGTGCCAGTGTACTTGGGGAAACTAGATCTCTCAAACTGGTAACTGTGGGGAAAATCCTCCTCATGGTGACTGGGTAAAAGGTCACTCGTGCCCCTCCACCTTTGGAGCAGCAGTGTGAGTCATTGTTTTGAACAATGTGGCCGAGGGCAGGTGATGCCCTCAGGGGAAAACTGATGTTGCTTACAGGAAATGGGTGCTTCTGTTGCTGCCGTGGCTATTGTTGTGTCAGGAGAAAATGGAGCTCAGGCAGAGGTAAAGAGAGAGGAAGAAGGGGCCATTTTGTGGGCTTTTTGTTCTTGTGCCACCCGGCCCAAGATGGAGGAAAAAGGAACTGTGGAACTCCCTGCAGCTGAATCCCGTCCGTCATGGCATCAGTACCTTCAGTGATTTCATGATACCACTGCAACTCCCAATAATGATGGATCAAGGCCAAACTTGGCAGACAGAGCCTCCATGATCCACTCTACACCCTGGTGTTGTTTGGAGGAGGTTAGACCATGGACGATGGGACTCGCTGTGCCTTCACTAACTTCCTGACACCACTGTGAGCCACATAAATAACTGCTAAAGACCAACTACTACGTTTCTCAAAAAGCCCGGGCATCGCTGGGTCCCCAAGCTAGTTTGGTATAATGACGGATCAAGGGGGACTCAGAGTGGCCTCACATAAGCATCAGAAGATGCTAACAACATAAATACCATAAAAATTTCAATTCACAATAAAAACCTTTAAAACAACGTACAACATCAGTAAATTTAACAATAAAATAACATGCCAGTTAAAGCAAACCAAGCCAGGAGAATCCATGTAGCAAATCCAAATTTCCTTTTCCTATTGGCGCTGGCCTCTAATCAAACACCTGGCCCCAGAGCCAGGTCTTTAGTTGTCTTCTAAAGGACGGGAGGCAGGGGGCCAGCCTGATGTCCTTGGGGAGGGAGTTCCACAGATGGGGGGGGGCACTGCTGAGAAGGCCCTGTCTCTCGTTCCCACCAACCGCATTTGCGAGAGTGGTGGGATCGAGAGCAGGGCCTCTCCTGACGATCTTAGGCTTTGTGATGGTTCACAGTAGGAGACACGTTTGGACAGGTAACCTGGGCCAGAACCGTTCCGGACTTTAAATGTTAAAACCAGCACTTTGGATTGTGCCCGGAAGCTGATCAGCAGCCAGTGGAGCTGGTGCAACAGAGGAGTAGTACGCTTCCTGTACGCCGCTGCAGTTAATAACCTGCCGCTGACCGTTGGACTAATTGGAGGTTCTGAGAGGTTTTCAAAAGCAGCCCCACGTAGAAAGTGTTGCAGTACTCTATTTGAGATTTAACCAGAGCATGGACGACTGTAGCCAGTTCAGACTTCCCAAGGTACGGGCGCAGCTGGCGCACAAGCTTTAACTGTGCAAAAGCTCCCCTGGCCACCGCCGAGACCTGGGGTTCCAGGCTCAGCGATGAGTCCAGGATCACTCCCAAGCTGCGAAGCTGCATCTTCAGGGGGAATGTAACCCTATGTCCTGTTTGGCCTTATGACTGACCAGGAGTGCCTCTGTCTTGTCTGGATTTAGTTTCAATTTGTTCGCCCTCATCCAGGCTGACACAGCGGCCAAGCACCGGTTCAGGACTAGAATATATGGCAGCGTGGGCCCAGATAATATCACTCCAACCTTGCTCATATCACTCCAACCTTGCAGTGACTGTACTGGCTGCCAATTGAGCACCGGGTCACCTTCAAAGGGTTGGTCTTGACCTTTAACCCTGCTGTTCTGTTCGGGTATGAAATGACCCCTTTTGAAAATTAGAAATATTTTTCTTCATTCCTGTTTGATTTTGAAACTTGTGGTTCCTTCTATTTTCCTAAGTTATGGGGTTTATACTAAGGGTACAAAATTTTTTTTGTTTCGGTGCTTTACTTTTTGAGATACAGTTTTTATACACTTGTTATGTTCGGGTCAAAAATGACCCGTAGCCTTTTATACTAATCTAATACCATATTTTGAGTAAAACAAAGGATGTTTAGTTTATTTTGAGACTACTTATTGCATCTACTATTGTTTATCAAGTTATCTACTTGTGTAACTCCTCCATGCCCTCAGAATATTACCTTTGTTATGCAAAACAGTAACACAATACTAGCCTCTCCCATTTCCTCAGTCAGAAATTGCAAAGCTGTTGAAAATAACTGCTTTCTGAAGCAGCTGAAAGAGTTTACCTCAAAGCCTTGAATTCATTGTGAACAGACTAAGTAATGTGAATGTTTACTGTTGTGTGTTTTCATATGCCTGTTATTATATCTGATATGTGATTGATATATGATTGCCATGTGTTTTGCTATATGACTGATATGTAATAGCCATTTGTGATCATCTATTTTGTACTGTTACCTCCCACCTGGAAGGCATTACATCTGACCTATGACTGTATACATGTAGATTGTTATTCCTTATGATATGTATTACTACTGATGTTAGATATATTGTCCCATGCTTTGTATTGGGATGTCCTTCCTTTTACTTTTTGCTACATATTACAGTTTATTGATATTTTGCTACCCTTGTGAGTAGTTTCTGGTTATTCAGAGTGACTTTTCCTCAGTGTGTTTCTACTGTTTTCATAGCCTGCCTGGCTGCATTTACCAGGTGTGTGTGACTCCTCCCTGCCCTCAGAATGGTACCTTTGTTATGCAAAACAGTAACAGGGGAGAAGCCACATAAATGCATGGAATGTGGAAAGAGCTTCAGTCGGATTGGACATCTGCGTATCCATCAAAGAACCCACACAGGGGAGAAGCCACANNAATGCATGGAATGTGGAAAGAGCTTCAGTCGGATTGCACATCTGCGTATCCATCAAAGGAACCATACAGGGGAGAAGCCACATAAATGCATGGAATGTGGAAAGAGCTTCAGTCGGAGTGGACATCTGCGTATCCATCAAAGAACCCACACAGGGGAGAAGCCACATAAATGCATGGAATGTGGAAAGAGCTTCAGTCGGATTGCACATCTGCGTATCCATCAAAGGACCCACACAGGGGAGAAGCCACATAAATGCATGGAATGTGGAAAGAGCTTCAGTCGGATTGCACATCTGCGTATCCATCAAAGGACCCACACAGGGAGAAAGCACATATCATATAAACTTGAGTATATACTTTAGTATAAGCTGACAGCTATATAATATAAGGCACCTAATTTTATGACAAAAAATTGGGAAAACTTACTGACTTGAGTATAGGCTGAGGGTGGGAAATGAGGCAGCTATGAGGTGGAAAGGAGGTTTCTGGAGAAGAAAGACAGTGGGAAGGGGGAAACTGGAAAAGGGGAAAAGATTTAGAAGAGAAAGGGGTGTGGAAAGTGCTTTTCTTTCTTTGCCTTTGAATAAATAGATTAGCAGAAAACTTTTGGGGGAAAACTGATTTTTTGATTTTTTTCTGATTATTTTTCTGATTATTTTATTATTATTTTTTCAAATTGTTTTTATACTGTTAAAATTTATTTTAGTTTTAAGTTAGTTGTACTAATAGTTACCTGAAGTTGTTGTTGATGTTGTTGTAAAATATATAGCTGATTATTCACGCACAAGTTGTTACTTTGGTGTAACATGCAAATTAGGCTTTTTTTTACATTAATCAACACAAAATTTTAAAAAGAATTTTTTTTTCAATTTTTCTTTGATAATGAACAACTATGATCACACACAGTATAATAATGCAACAGGTATTCAAAAAGAACTTTTCAGTGGCTCAAAATAACATCCGGGTCAAAAATGACCCGAACATAACAAGTGTAAGTTTTTTCCTGACAGAACAGCAGGGTTAAGACCTTGTATGGTCTGGGGCCAGTATACTTGAGGGACCGTCTACTCCCATATGTTCCCCAGAGATCTCTTTGAGCTGAGGATCACAACCTCTTACAGATCCCTTCCCTGCGAACGATCCATTTGTCACCGACTTAAGCAGAGGGCTTTCTTTGTTGTAGCACCCAGCCTTTGGAACACCTTGCCATCCGAAGTCCGAGCAATTACTGAACTGCCGGCCTTTCGGAGAGCCTGCAAAACAGAGCTTTTCCGCCAGGCTTTCAATCTTTAGCCATTCCTTGGCTTCAAATTGATACTGTTAATCTGTTTTAATTGTTACTGCCGTTTTTGTCTGGTTATATTATAATGTTATATACTGTAAACTGCGCTGAGCCAAACTGGAAGAACGGTATACAAATCGAAACAATAAATAAATAAATAAATAAATAAATATATCTATTGTTGTTAAGAAAAACCTTAAGACTAACAGAAAGCCTTGTTGCACGCTCCTGAGATTACAAGGTTTAAGAGTGCTTCAGTGGTGTACGGATGCCCATTTGGACCATGGTTCCTGAGTTGAGAGTCCAGGTGACCGGAAAGTGATAAAAGAGACCTTGATTAATAAAGAAATAGCTAAAACACAGAAAATGGCCCCCAATTCCTCAGTCTAAAGAGATAACAGTGAAGATCCATGCGTATTTTGCCATTTCCCCTCACCTTGACCCTGCCTACTCTCCCACCATGGTCTCTTCCTTCACCCGTTCCAGGGATGGTATTCAGCAATGGGAAGACATGGAAGCAGATGCGGCCTTTGACCTTGACCGCCCTTCGCAACTTTGGGATGGGGAAGAAGAGCACCGAGGAGAGGATCCAGGAGGAAGCTCAGAATCTCCTGGAACAATTCCATGATACAAAGGGTAAGTGGACTCTATTGCTCTTCCTCAACCCAAGGACTTTCCAGGAAATTCCCACTGGCATGTCTCGTCAAAAGGCTCTAAATTCAAACTCTTGCATGCATCATACAGTAGTTTTATAGATCTTCTAGGTACATGGTTTTCCATACATAGGGTTATTTATTTATTTATTTACTATATTTGTATATTTATTTATTTATTTATTTCAATTATTTATAACCCGCCCTTCTCTAACCCCGAAGGAGGACTCAGGGCGGCTAACAAAAGGCAGTGATTCGATGCCACATATACAATCAATAAAACAGCGTGTACATCATAAATAATACATTAAACAACTGGAACACCTCATTTTCAAATGCTCTAAACGAGATTGCCCCTAGACGCCCTCTCCGTCCCTGCAGAAATCGGTCACCTTGGTTCACCGAGGAGCTCCAATCGATGAAGCGGGAGAAGAGACAGCTAGAGAACGTGTGGAGGAGGCTCCGTGATGAAGGTTCGCAATCAGCTTATAAGCTTTTCATGGATGCTTATGAGCATGCTATCAAGGAAGCCAAAAATTCCTACTATGCTTCCTTGATAGCGTCCGCAAGCTCACGCCCGGCACAATTATTTAGAATAATTCAGTCCCTACCATCCCAATAAATGATGATCAGGCCCTTACTGCCGAGGCTTTTCAGAGCTACTTTGTGGACAAGATTGCGACCCTCCGCCGGGACCTTCCTACCACAGTTGATACAGTTTGTGAACTTGAGACTCCATGGCCCTCCGCTGGGCCCACCTTTGACCGGTTCCAACCACTGGACGCAGAAGCTGTCGATAGGATTGTTACTGCAGTCCGACCTACCACATGCTCCCTCGATCCGTGCCCTTCCTGGCTGGTGAAAGCCAGCCTGGAGGGGTTACGTGACCCTCTGGGGAATATCATCAACATCTCCCTTGAGCAAGGAGTGTTCCCAGAGGGATTAAAAGAGGCAGTGGTTGCTCCATTGCTGAAGAAACCAGGTCTAGACCCGGCGGTCCCTTCCAACTACCGCCCAGTGTCGAATTTATCGTACCTGGGCAAGGTGGTTGAAAGGGCAGCAATGGAGCAGCTGCATCCTTTACTAGAAGAAGGATGGAGGGCCAGCCCGACTCGGTACCCGATAATTTCCATCTTTGCCTTGAAGCCGTTACAGGATGGCTGCGAGCCAGTAGGTTGAAGGTGAATCCAGTGAAGACGGAGATCCTTTGACTAGGTCGTCCGGGCAGTGGAGGTCTCCAGCTTCCAACCCTGGGCGGTGTGGTTTTATGCCCGTCGCCTTCAGTAAAAAGCCTCGGAGTTCATCTGGACACTCGGCTCTCCATGGAGGCCCAGGTCTCCATGGTTAGCCGAGCTGCGCTCTTCCATCTTCGCCAGGCTCGGAGGCTGGCCCCATACCTGTCCCGATGCAACCTGGCCACGGTGATCCAAGCGATGGTCAGCTCAAGATTAGACTACTGTAACGCTCTCTACATTGGCCTACCTCTGTCGGTGACCCGGAAACTTAAGCTAGTGCAGAACGCTGCAGCCCGTGTGCTTACAGGCACCCATGTGGGCCACCGCATTACACCGCATTACACCTGTATTGCAGGAGCTGCACTGGCTGCCTATTGAATTCTGGATCACCTTCAAAGTGTTGTTTGTGACCTTCAAGGCCTTGTATGTTCTGGGGCCAGTGTACCTGAGGGACCGCCTTACCCCATACTGTCCCACGAGATCACTGAGATCCGAGGATCAAGATCTTCTCCTCATCCCGAATGCCAAAGCCTATCGTCTTACGTCGCCGAGAAGAAAGGCATTCTCCATCATTGCCCCTACGCCCTGGAATTCTTTGCTGCCAGAGGCCAGGTCACTTCACGACCTTCTGATTTTCCGGAAAGCCTGTAAGACCTGGCTATTTCGGCAGGCCTTTAATGTTGAGTCAGTCTAGTCACATATGTTAGTTTAGTTAATACTGTTGTTTTAATGTAATATTTAAATGTTTTATTGCCATTGTGTTTTCAGTGCTTAACATTTACTGTTGTTTGCTTCTCTTGGATTGTAAGCCGCCCCGAGCCATCCGGGAGTGGCAGCTAAGAAGTTGAACAAATAAATAAATAAATAAATAACGCAGAAGAGAATCTCAGTGTTCTTTTGGAAGGAAGCAATAATAATAATAATAATAGTAATCTTAATTTATATCCCGCCACCATCTCCCCAACGGGGACTCAGGGCGGCTTACATGAGGCCAAGCAATGGGTAGTTTTAGAAAGAGCTGCTTTCAGACTCCTCGGGAGGGAGATAGTGGGGCATGAATGAATGAATTAATAAATACTTGTGACCACTTACACACTCAAATGGGAAAGGTGCCCAAAGGCGATCTGTCCCAGTCCCCTCAGACACAGGCGTCTCCCAGGACACAAGACCGTGTTGTCCACTGCCTGTAAGAGGTGGAGGAGGCGCCCATTCCTGCCCAACCAGGACCAACCCAATCCACGGAATCAGATCAAGAGTTTCCAGACTGGGTCAAACAGGACTGACTACCTATGAGATGGATAAGACTGTATTGATTTTTCCCTTCCAGGCCAACCCTTTGACCCACACTACCTCTTGTCCTGTGCTACCTCCAATGTCATCTGTTCCATCATCTTTGGAAAGCGCTACGGATACGAAGACAAGATGTTTCAAACCTTGATTGCCCTGTCTGAAGAAAATATTAAGATTGCAACCTCCATTTGGGGACAGGTAGGCCCTTCTCTCTCTTATGGCTTGTGGGGTGATAGTTCTCCTTCAGGCTCCATCTGCACTGATCATTTAGTACAACTCTAGATTATCTTCAGATAGACTATGCACACAGCGAAAGCGCACTGCTGCATGCTTTAAGCCTGTTAAGTGAAAATAAGGAAAGTCGGGGGAAAGTCCGAAAGGAAACTCTGTGTGATGTGGTGTGTTGCTGCGGTGTTCCTGCGAGTCTCTCTGTAGACCTTAGTCAACTATTTCCTAATTTAAGGCATTGACGTGCTGGCTGATATCCAAACAGAGGATGGGCTGGAGATGTCACTGCCTTTGTTCTTTCATTGTTTGCTGCTACACCACGGCAAACGTCAGGTGGTGCAATGTCAGCTAAACAGTAGGCCTGGTTGATCAAGGAAAAAAATGGTTCAAACTTGTTTCGGATGTAGGGGGCACTGATGATTCAAATCTGATATGATTTCTGAAATTTTCCGGGGGGAAATGTCAAAATGTTTCCGAATTTTCCGAATCGATTCGTTTACAGCATCCGTGATTGCGCATTGCACGGTAATATGGAAATGGGACAGGCAAAACTTGAGGGATTCCCATTCCTTCATTTTAAGACCACTGCTTGCCCGGTTTTGATGGATTCATTTCAATTGGTTCAGCTTGAGGATGTGGACAGGATCCTGGGAGAAGCGAGGCCTACCACATGCATCCTAGACCCCTGCCCATCCTGGCTGATAAAGGAAGCCAGAGGGGGCTTGGCAGAGTGGGTGAAGGTGGTGGTCAATGCCTCCTTACGGGAGGGCAAAATTCCAGGCAGCTTAAAACTAGCTGTTATAAAACCGCTGTTGAAGAAACCATCACTGGACCCCACTCAATTCGTCAACTATCGGCCAGTCTCCAATCAACCCATTTGGGCAAAGTCCTTGAATGTGTGGTGGCCTCACAACTCCAGGGGTTTCTGGTAGACACAGATTATCTAGATCCAGCACAGTCTGGTTTTAGGCCAGACCATGGAACTGAGACAGCGTTGGTCGCCTTGGCAGATGACCTACGCTGGGAACTGGATAGGGGAGTGTGTGTCTGTTGGTTTTGCTGGACCACTCAGCGGCCTTCGATACCCTTGACCACAGTATCCTTCTGGGACGCCTTGCAGAAATGGGGCTTGGAGGTACTGTTCTGCAGTGCCTTTGGTCCTTTCTCGAGGGGCGGTCTCAGAAGGTTTAGTTGGGTGACACCTATTCGACTCCACAACCGTTGTCTAGTGGAGTCCCACAGGGTTCAATATTGTCCCTGATGTTATTTAATATCGGCCAATGAGGGGAAACCACCTCAGGAGGGTCGGGAGTCTAAGGCTGATTCCTTTCTGATAAACTTCCTGTATCGGAAAAAAGATGGCAGCGGTGGCTTCGAAATGGCAAATTTACTTCTACGTTCCCAAAGCGCTTTGAAATTGCTTCAAAAGGGGATTAATTCCAATTTCATTCCGATTAACGACTATTCCAATCGAACCTACCCATGCCTAATATTTATGCCAAATTTGGTCCAGTGAATTAAAATACATACATATCAGATATTTACAATTCATAACTGTAGCAAAATGGCAGTTATGAAGAAACAACAAAAATAATTTTATGGTTGGGGCCACCACAACATGAGGAACTGTATTAAGGGGTCACGGCTTTACATGTCCCCTCTTAACATGGATTTAACCCCCCAACCCCATCTTTTCTTCTAGCTTTGCAATGCCTTCCCTGCCCTCATGGAATGGGTCCCAGGGCTCCATCAGCGCGTCATACCAAACTATGCCAAATGCAGAGAATTAATTTTGGAGGAAGCCAAGGATCACAGGGCTACTCTGGACCCGGACTCCTCTCGGGATTTCATCGACGGCTTCTTTATCAGAATGGATCAGGTAAGAGAGAGCCCTGGGACCCATAACCACTGTTCCTTAGTGCTCTTTACCTAAGAAAACCTGGACATATCCTGGCATTGCCTGAGGGAAGTTCAGGGCAGAGAGTGGTTCAAGGCCCCAGAATCAAGGCCAAAGAAAGCCAAGTGACCAGTGTTATCCCAGTGAGTTCCTCCGAATGTACTGTTGGGGGGAGGGGGGCGGCATATGCTAGGTGGGCCAGGTCAGTCCCCACTCTCAACTCTTTCTCTAAGAAGCAGCAGCATTTTTTACTTAAAAGAGATTTCGTGCTAAAGTGTTTGCAGGAAGGCTTTATAGGATGTGCATGAGCTATATTTTTAACTTCAGTATTCTCTTCAATGAGTCTAGGACAGGGGCGTGCAACCTATGGCCCGCGGGCCAAGTCCGGCCCGGCAGCCGATGCTGTCTGGCCCTTGTCTCCCTCAAGGCTTCGTCCTGAAGAGAGGGAGGCAAACTCCCATTGGGGCGGCTACAAACGTGAAGAAGCAAGCAGGCAGGCAAGCGGAAGGGAAGGGAAGGGAGGGGAGAAGGGGAGGCGGCCAGGAGCAAGAGCATGCCTTCGCCCTCCTCCTCCCTTCACTTCCTCCTCGCGCGCTCCCCCCTCCCTCTTGCCTTGGCGCTCTTTCCCTTCTTCTGTTCCCTGTCTTCCTGTTTCCTTCCCTCCCTCCCTCTCTCTTTCTCCCTTTCATTCCTTTCCCCTTCCACCACCTGAAAGAAAGAGGGAAGGAGCGAGAGTGCAGCGATGGAGAGGGGGTGGGGCCAGAGTGGGAAAGGGGCGGGACCAAGGCCGGAGCACGCAGGGGGGGGCATCCATTCCCTTCCCGGCTTCCTCCTCTTCTCTTCTGCCTCTTCGGGCATATTGAGGATTCGTGCCAAGTTTGGTCCTGATCCATCATTATTTGAGTCCACAGTGCTCTCTGGATGTAGGAGAACTACAACTCCCAAACTCAAGGTAAATGCCCAGCAAACCCTTTCAGTGCTTTGGTCTCATGAGAGTTCAGTGTGCCAAGTTTGGTTCAAGATGGCTGAATGGCCATCTGTGAGGAATGCTTTGATTGTGTTTTTCCCTTATGGCAGAAGGAGGTTGGACTGGATGGCCCTTGGAGGTCTCCTCCTGCTCTAGGAACCTGCTCTTGTTGTTGTTGTTATTATTATTATTAGCAGAGGCTGAATGAATATCATCATCATCATTATTATTATAATGCTCTCACTGAAATAAATTTCCAAATATTTTGCCTTTATGGCTCTCTGAGTCAAAAAGGTTCCCGACCCCTGAGATAATGAATCACAAATTATACAAAGGTTCACATTTTGTTAACCTTTGTTTTGTAAAATTTTAGTGAATAAATGTCATTTTTCCTATGACAACCTCTCTTTTTCCATGCTCATAACATATACTCTTATCAGTCTTATTAATATATCAAAAATGCAATTTAGTGCCTTTTTATTATTATTATTAAAGAAATTCAATGGATATTATTATTATTATTATTATTCGGGTTTCTATGCCGCCGACTCCCTGAGGCTCGCGGCGGCTCACAGGAACCGAAGGTACAACTACACACAAGCAATGCGATAAAACATCTAAGACAAGTAAACAGTTAAAACAGCAAAATACGAAACCCCCAGGTACAGTTCAGAAATTAGATAGCGTGACACGCCAGGACAGCGGCTAAAGCGGAACATGGGCAGGACCTACTCACCGAAGGCCTGCTTAAACAAATAAGTTTTGCAGGCGCGTCTAAACGGGAGCAGGTCCTTTATAGCCCGCGTTCCAGCCGGGAGGGCGTTCCACAGCGTAGGAGCTATAACGGAGAACGCCCTCCGGCGAGTAGATGTCAGTTTAGCCGATTTTGCCGAGGGTATCTCTAACAAATTAGCATCCTCGGAGCGTAGTGATCTCGGGGATAGTGTGGGGTGAGTCGGTCCCTCAAGTACGCTGGCCCCAGGCCATGCAAGGCCTTAAAGGTAAGAACCAACACCTTGAAGGAGATCCGGTGCTCGATTGGGAGCCAGTGCAGATCTTGCAAAACAGGTGTGATGTGGCGGCCTGCTGGGGTTCCAGACAGGAGCCGGGCGGCAGTGTTCTGCACCAGCTTGAGCTTCAGGGTCGCCGACAAAGGAAGGCCAACGTAAAGCGCGTTACAGTAATCCAGCCTTGAGATGACCGTAGCTTGGATCACCGTGGCCAGGTCATTCCGGGAGATATAGGGGGCCAGCCTATGTAGAATGCAGTTCAGCCTTTAGTTGCGGCCCTTCATAAATTTTTTGGCTCTCGTGCGGCCCCTTGGAAAAAATAATTGCCCACCCCTGGTCTAGGAGCTAATCCTCATTCTTCTTCATTCCCTCTGAGGCAAGGGCAGTGGCGGTCGGGATGGAGGAGGGCCTTTGATCTGTTTCTGGGCCAGTCATGAGGGGTTCTGCCTGTCTCTTCCTCTCTCCCACTGAGGCAAGGGCAGTGGCAGTTGGGATGGTGGGAGGAGGGCCTTTCATCTGTTTCTGGGCCAGTCATGGGGGTTCTGCCTGTCTCTTCCTCTCTCCCGCTGAGGCAAGGGCAGTGGCGGTTGGGATGGTGGGAGGAGGGCCTTTCATCTGTTTCTGGGCCAGTCATGGGGGGTTCTACCTGTCTCTTCCTCTCTCCCGCTGAGGCAAGGGCAGTGGTGGTTGGGATCATGGAAGAAGGGCCTTTCATCTGTTTCTGGGCCAGTCATGGGGGTAGCGGTAATTTGGAGTCCCAGAACTCCCAAGGCAAATACCTTTGTGCCTGGCTGCTGTTGCTAGCGGCGCAAGGACGGATGACGCGACAATTTTACTGCGATTCAATGAAACCAGCTTTATTGCATGACATCA
>JARBWK010000021.1:6882252-6913906 GCA_030556195.1 Anolis apletophallus
GGCCCTTGCTGGGGCCCCAAAGAAAGGCAGGAGGACCTGTGGCCAAAAACCCTTTGGGGCGCCGAAGGGGGGGCAAAACACTGGGCCTTTGTGTTTGCCGGACGAAAAAGGCGGGGCAGGGCCCCTTACTTTTTCCCCGGACGCCCAAAGGGGGGACCCAAAAGCCCTGGGGCCCCCTTCGTTCCGGGGGCCAAAAAGGGGGCGCGGAAGGTGCTGTGGCCCCTTCCCCTTCCGGATGCCAGAAAGCGGGACAGAGGCACTGTCCTTAAGCTTGCGGGGCCCCAAGAAAGGCAGGGCAGAGGCCTGGGCCTTCGTTTCCCCGGGCCGCCAAAAGGCGGGGCAGGGGCGCTGTGTGCTTTTTGCCCGGAGGCCCCAAAGGGGGGCCCAAGCGCTGAAACCCTTTACGCTTGGGGGGATCCCAAAGAAGGGGGCCCAGAGGCCCCTTCCCCGCCCCCTGGGCGCCAAAAAAGGGGGAGCAAAGGCCTAGGGCCCTTTTCCCCGGCGGCAGGGGGAACAGGGGCGCTGGGGCCTTGTGCTTCCCGGCCCGGCAGAAAGGGGGAAAAAGGGGCGCTGAAATTTAGCTTCCCGGCGGCTTGGGGGCGAAGGCTGTGTTTTCCCCGGGGCCCCGGCAAAAAGGGCGAGCAACCCTGTGGCCCCCTTCCCGGACCAAAAGCGAACAAAGGCGCTGTGGCCTTGTGCTTCCCGGGCCGGCAGAAAGGGGAACAGGCGCTTCCCTGTTCCCCGGGCCAAAAAACCCGGGGCAAACACGGGGCCCTTTTGCTTCCCCAGACGGCAAAAAAGGGAAAAAAAGGGCCCTGTGGCCCCCCCCGGGGGCCCCGGCAAAAAAGGCAAACCAGGGGCGCTGGGCCCTTCGTTTGGGTTTCCGGCCCGGGGGGAAAGGGGTCCCCCTGTGGCCCCCAGCCCGGATCCCCAAAAAGCGGGGCAGGGGCACTGGGCCTTCGTTTCTGGGCCCAAAAAGGGGGGGGCAGAAGCGTGTGGCTTCCGGGGCCCCCGGGGGGCAGGGCCCCCTGGGGCCTTGCGCTTGCCGGCGAAACAGGAGGGGAGCGCTGTGGCCTTGCTGCGGATGCCAGAAGGCGGGGCAGAGGCACTGTGGCCCTTGCTGCTGGACGCCAGAGGCGTGGCAGGGGCGCTGTGGCTAACTGCGCTGCGGACCGGCAGAAGGCGGGAGCAGAGCGCTGTGGCCTTGTGCTTGCCGGGACGCCCAAAGGCAGGGCAGAGGCACTGTGGCCTTGCGCTTGCCAGAAGCCAGAAGGCTTCCAATAGATGTAGGTGTACAGAGAGAAATGATATCTGGGGCTGGTAGGGAGAGAGACGGAATTCCGCTGATCAACAATGAGGATGTTCTTCCCAGTGGATTCTTTCTCCAGTGATTTTTAGCCAAATGTTTTCAACCTGGCTTCCCGGATTTTTGTTATATATGTCTTCATGGGTGTAAACATCCAGTGTTACTTCTCTGTTTCACTTTGGTCTATTTCTCTGAAATAGGTTGTATGCCTCCATTTTTACATTCCAGTCGTGAGATTCATCCCACCAGGCTTCAGTGATGCCAATTATATTGTATTTGCCTTGTATTAAGAGTTCAGTTCGTCTGGTTGTTTCCCATGCTTTGTGACTTGACTGAGCTGTCTTTAGAAACTTGAAAGGAAGTTGTGGCCAAAAGGGAACACGCCTCTCCGCTGCTGCTCCAGAGACCAAAACATGGATTAGAAATAACCAAAAGTCTCATTTTCTCCAGACGGGTCTCCTACAACTGAGACTGGCATCTTCAGAGGATCTGATGGTAGTAAAGCTTTACTACCATCAGATCACCTGAAGGTGCCAGCCATCCACAGACGCAGGCAGAACATTAGGGGAAAGTGCTGCTAGAATATGGCCATACAGCCTCAAAATCACACAACACTCCACTTTTGAGATGCTTCCCATCATCCACTTGTTTCATGTCTGATTTTGCTTTGCTTTTGGAATTTTCCTTCTGTCCCTGTGGTGCTGCTTGTTAGAGTATTACCATTTTGCTGAAGTAAAGCTTTATAGTTGCTTTAACCCTTGTTGTAAGGTTGTTTCTGGGGCAAAACAGGACACACAGAGCTATTTCCTTAGCAATTGACAACACAGAAATTCAGAAAGAGTTGCTTGACCATGTGATGTCCAAGGTTGCTACCCTTCCAATGGGAAGGAGAGAGGGCCTTACCTGCCGAAAAGGCCATGAAGTAGTCACTCTTCCTGAAGGTCCCATCTTCATTTAAGAAGTGTCCTGGGTCAAACTCTTTGGGGTTAGGAAATTCCTTGTCGTCATGCAGCACCGAGATCAGAACAGGAAAGATTATGGTGCCCTGCAGAGTATTGGATTTGGAGAGATAACAATCAAAACATGAAGACTTTGTACTTGCAAGGCCTGGGAAAGTGGAATATTGGGGTCAGATAGTGGCTAAATTGACCACAGCTTAATCGTCCACAACTTAATTTAGTTGGAATGGGCAGCTGGAGTTATGTTCCAAATGATGTCAAAGAAAGCAAGCAAAGTCCCTTGTAGACCCATTATGGCAGCTCCGGCGATGATGGGACCACAAAAGGAATGAGATTTTAAAAGACTTCAAAAGCAGCCCCAACAAGATTGCTCAATAGTTTAAGATTGCTTAATATGTAAGTACTCTTTTAATTTTCCCTTGCTGCCACCATGTAATTTACTGTGCTTGGCTACCCACTAGGAGAGGGTTGTTTCAAGGCTTGTGGGAGAAAGAACCACTAGAAGAGATGTTTTAATCAAGAACTACTGAAGTTTATTCAAACAAAGGTTTTAAGTGTAAGGTTTCAGAGTTCAAGAGCTTGGGTGGTTACAATATCTACTCAGAGGCACTTTCTTAAGGTTACAATATACTAACTATGGAGATACAGCTTGATACTATATCACTGCACTCCTATGATTAACAACTCAGCAGTTTTTTTCACTCTGCTGGTCCTTAAAACCAACTGCTCTCCTGGCAGTTCAACCACAGCTTTACTACTACTCTCTTCCAGAGTAGAGTCAGACTTTACTTTTACTTTCACTCTCAGAGTAGGGTCAAAGTCTTTTTAAACCACTGATAGCTGGCTAGACAGACTCCCTAACTCTCCACACACCCTTCAGCTTACGCTGTCAACAACCAACTGACATAATTTGAATCTCAAGATTTCAGAGCCACTTACATTCCGCCTCCTGTTTCCACAGTAACGGAAATGGCCTGGAGGTTCTGTCAGATAATATTCCAGTTAACCCTTTAAGGTTATCTAAGTTCTACCCTTACCATATACATACATATATATAAACATCAAACACATTTAAAACCTGTAACAAATAAATATGACTTCATCACAACAACTTTGTCAGATACGAATTCCAATCTATTCCTATTTTTTGTTTTGCACAAGTCTACTAAGCAGCATTCTAGGAAATGTAGTTCAGGGCAGGGTCTTTGGAATTCCCAGCCATAGGGCTCCTGGCCTTCCAAAACTACATTTCCCAGAATTCTGTGCTCTTGCGGTCTCTTCCCCAGCAATCTCTGCTTTCTCTCTGTTGCTTCCCTCTCCTCATGGTGATAGGCCATTAATTTAGGGAAAGGCAGACTTTTTGGCTTTGCTTTGCTGTTTTGTGATAAAAATGAAACTGACTTTGGGGTGCTTCTGAGATTTACAAAACGCAAATGAAAACGTATTGGGTAAGCTGCAATACTTACATTTTTGGCGTGGGCCGTGCCCGTGTGTCAGAGATTGCCTCGTAAGTACAAATTTACCAAATTTGATCCAACTTGAGGACTCAGAAAAAAATCTGCACACCCCTAGTAATCATTGCGCATAGAGTGTGACATTATTGAATATTGTGGAACTATTTGTCTGTCTCCAACTTTACTGGGCCCATGGAGTGGTGTACTTCTGGAAGAAGAAGCAGAGAACTCACTTTTGGGATGATGTATCCTCTGAACGACGTGTCTTTGACCACGGCATGTGGGAGGGACAGTGGAGCAATAGAGAGGAACCTCTGGATCTCAAAGATGACAGCGTCTGTGTAAGGCATCTGTACACGGTCAGCCATGCTGGGCATCCGAGAGCGGCCAACTACCCGGTCAATCTCTTCCTGCACTTTCTCTGCCAGGAGATGGATAAGGTGAAGTATCAAAAAACAAACTTCCAGGGAACATCAGAGAAATCATACAAATTCTAGTTCTTTGCAAGAAAGCAAGAAGAATCTGCCCCCAAATCCGTGTGAATCTTTTCATCATAGTAAAGCCACATTTGATATTCCTACTTAACCTATCAAAAGAGAGGTGCTACCTAAAAGTGGAAGGACTTCATCCAAAGAGGGATGCTAGACATTATTATACTTCAATTTGAATTCAAGCCTGAATATGAGACGAAGACTGCTTTCTTTGCCGTGGTGGATGACCTACTCAGGAACTACAGCATGTCCCTCGTGGTTCTTCTGAACTTCTCAGTAGCTTTCAGTGTCATCAACCATTGTATCCTTCTTGGCTGCCCCACTGAGATGGGACTTTGAGGCATCGACTTACAGTGGGTCCTTATTTCCACTACCTGGTTACATTTACTCTTGAACGGGTTTCCCTGAAGACTTCACACCTGTCTTACCTTCAATCTCTGGGTACTTCTGTAGGATCAAGAGTCCATACTTGAGCGTGGAGCTGGTTGTTTCAGTTCCGGCGCTAAACAAGTCAATACAGCAGGCAGCCATGTTCTCCATGGTGAACTCAGAGGCTTCATCATGTTTCTCCTAGGGATACATGTCAGGAATTGTAAATTATCTGGTATTTCTTAAGTGATAACAGGGTTAATACCTCAGGCTTAGCCACACGTGAAAGTGCTGCATCGCTGTAACTAGGATGTGGAGGTTGATACAACAGGGAAGTATAAAAGTTGTGTTTCCCCTAATTTGGGTTGATGAGGGATGAGTGGAGGTTGTTGGAGAGAATGAGAGAGATGCTGCTGGAGGAGAGAGTTTGAATATTGTGTATATCTCTATATATAAAGGAAGACCCGCCATCCAAAGACTGCCATAGGCAGAGAAACCTTCCAAGGCAGAGACACCAAACTTGGCAACAAAAATAGGCCTCGGGCAAGGAAGGTTTTTAGCAAAGAATTCCCCCCCCCCAACCTAGAAGGCCCCCAAAACAACGATGTAAAAAACCTACATTTCCCAGCGTCCTCCGCGGCCGCCAGCGAATCCCATTGGCTGACATCGGCCCACACAAAATGCCGCCGCCGCTTCCCTGCGCAGGCCATGCCCCCTGCCATCCCCACAACCACTCCACCCCTTCCCCCGGCCTGGCCCCGCCCCCTGCCATCCCCACAACCACTCCACCCCCTTCCCCCGGCCTGGCCCCACCCCTGCCATCCCCAAAACCACCCCCTTCCCCCGGACTGCCGCCAAAACAAATCACCTCAGGACAGCCTCCCATACACCACAGCCAGTTGGACTGCCGAGGACACACAGTGCCTAAAGGACAGGCTCCTTCAGCCTCGCCAATACTGGCCAAACCAGTAAAACTGAACACTGGTAATCACCACAAACCACTGACCACGGTAAGATCAGCCATACAATCACAACAACAAAATTAAAAAAAACACCACACACTCCTCCAGACACTACAACTCTCACCACCACACTCGAGAAACACAATCCAAAAGACCAAGCACAAAATACCACACAACGCCAATATGCAGAAGATACACAACTATGTGCACAGAGCACATACATACCACTCACAGGACAAAAGACACCCACTTAACAAACACCACACCCACAACATGACAGCCACACAACTCACGATGCCTACCTCTACAGACCCACAACACAACTCACACACAACACACACAACGAATACATACCACTGCTAAACAGAAACTGTAGCAACTCAGTCCTCGTCTCAGCTGGGGGGCAGGGAGGCTGCTGCCCCAGCCCGGAGGGCAGGGTGCGGCCCCAGGGGGTCCGCTTGCTTTGGATCCAGCTGAAGGTGATGTTGGGGATGATGGATCTACATCACCAACAGAGAGCCTGCAATGGGATGACACCTGGCCGGAGGCTTATTCTGATTCCGGATCTGATACGGAATATGAAAGACCGGGAGGTTTTGGTTCACAGGAACGGGTGTTTACGGCAGATGTTGAGGAGGACATGGAAGCCGAGGTCGAATCAGTTTCCCAGGAAGATAACGGCGCAGGTGGCGCCATTCCTGAGCGGAGATTCGACTGAAGGGGGAGTATTGAGGCTACACGGAGAGATTGGAAGCGAGGCCTGGAAAGGCGCTGGTCCCACAAAGGAGGGAATTAAGTAGGCACTTTGTGGGAAAATTCCTCAGTTTGGTGGCCACGTCGGAACTGGAAGGACGTAGCAGTTGCTGTCCTCCTGGAAGCTAGAGTTAGCTTGCCTTGGCCAAGAACTACCTTGAAACCCTGTTGATTCCATTCCATGAACTTTGGATTACCTTGATTACCACGGACTAAGTTACTTTGCTTGATTCGCTTTGTTTTTATGGACCTTGCTTTTGTTACTCATTTTTGAACTTGATTGCTTTTTACCTTGGACTATTTGATCTTTACCTCTTGGACATTTCAGCTTTTTCACCTGCTCTTAATTTTGTGCTTAATAAATAGTTAATTGACATTGTCTGTGTGTGTGTGATTACGGGGTGGATTCAGGGCCTGCGTTGTGACAGAAACCAGCACAGTACAACCAACTAACACACCCCACATACACACCGTACATCCACTGTACACTCACAACAACAAACTACACACTCAACGCCACAAACTCTTCTCCAAGCACCATCCCACCCACACACCACCAATGCTCCACTTTACAAACACCACACCCACAACATGACAGCCACACAACTCGCGACGCCTACCTCTACAGACCCACAACACAACAGACACACAACACACACAATGCATACATACCACTGCTAAACAGAAACCTACACAGTACAACCAACTAACACAGGAGGACATAACAACTACCAGGAGGACACAACACTAACACAAATAGGGCACCAGGGACACAGGCACCACTGACAAACACATACCGCAGGAATAACACAAACTTGCAAAACCCACAAAATAAAAATAAAAATCCTGCAACACAAAAACCCACCCCAACCAAAATTCACAACAAACACCACTGGCAAAAGCAACACCCCCTCCACATCACAACCAGCACACAGCCAGACTGAGACAACTATGTCACCACAACACACACAAACATTGTATATCCACAAGCTCTGCAGAACGCCAGCAACACCACACACCGACAACTCCTCAGGACTTCAACATCCCACCCACCAGAACAACCCACAACGACACAGCCATGACCCCACCAAGACCATACGTAACATCAATTCCAACCCTTACATATTCAGACTTTCTCGCATCTCCTAAATAGGGCACAGCAACGCATGCCCGGTACAGCTAGTAATGTATATATTGCTGCAACAAAAGAAGAGGAAAGCCTTCCTGCATATTTTTGGGAAACACAACTGTGTCTGTGTTCTTCTTACTGCAGAAGTCTACTACACCTATCTGTGGGTATCTGGAGTTCTCAGTCACGTTCACACTACCAGTTGTTTTAAAAAATATTAAAATCTTAAAAAATTTTATTTTATACTGTACTAGCTGGCCCGGCCACGCATTGCTGTGGGATTTTTTTTAACTTGGGGACTGTGTGTGTAGTTATGTATATGTGTATATGTGTATGTGTGTATATGTGTGTACTTATGTATATGTGTGTTTGTATATGTATGTGTGTATATGTGTTGATGTGTGTAAGTACAGGTGTGTTTATGTATGTGTGTATGTGTATATTTGTATATTTCTGTGCATGTATATATGTGTGTGTGTGTGTTTCTGTGTTCCTTTCTTCTCCCCTCTTTCCTTCCTTCCTTCACTCCATCCTTCTATCCTTTCCTTCCTTTAACCTCCCGCCCTTCCTGCTATCCTTCCTTTTTCCTTCCTTTCTTCTCCCCTCCTTCCTTCCATCCATTCTTCCTTCTATCCTTCCCTTCCTTTCTTCTCCCCTCCTTCCTTCCATCCATTCTTCCTTCTATCCTTCCTTCCCTCCCTCCCTCCCTTCTTTCCTTTCCCTCCTTCCTGCCATTCCTCCCCTTTCTGTATCAGTCCTTGCTCCCCTTGTCTCAGTCCCTCCATTCCTTTCCCTACCTTTCCCTACCACCACCAACATTCCGACTCTCTAAACTGCCAGGGGGTGGGGGTGGGGGCTCCCAGCACACATTCTAACTGAGGGAGTATTTGCATAATGCCTCTAATTGGTCACCTCCACTAACATTCCGACGCTGTAAACTGCCAGAGGAAGGTGGTGTGGGGATCATGGGAGTTGTAGTCCATAATGTTTTTTGGATTTGTGGCTGTAGGCTCTTCTTTGGGTGGGGGTGGGGGTGTTTTGGTAAACATACCCCGTAGGGTTTTCTGGGTATGTGGGCTGTTTTTGTGTGTCTGCCTTGTGTGGTTTCTTTGTCTATAAGACTGGAACCACCACATGAAGGATTTTATATATATAGATATTAATTGTTTAATGCTTTTTAAGTTGGTTTTAATTGTTATTGTGCTGTGGCATTGCATTATTGCCAATTGTAAACCGCCCTGAGTCACCTTCGAGCTGAGAAGGACAGTATAAAATGTCCTAAATAAATAAAATAAAATAATATTGTGTAAAGCTCTGACAACACAGACAAAACCATCAGTTGAGTCAGGCCAACTATGGCTATATCTCCGTACACTGTAGAATCATCACAGTTTGAAAGTATTCAGAGAACTCTGTCTGAATGCTCTCTGGGAGTTATAGCTTACACAGTCTTTTGTTAACCTGTTAAATAGTACTGGGGGGAGAAACAGGCACAGCTCTGGCATGCCTAGGCCCAGAAGCAGATAAAAGGTCCTCCTCCAGCCATCCCAGCTGCCACTGCCCTTGCCTCAGAGGGAGAGAGGAAGAGACAGGCACAACCCCTCATGCCTGGCCCAGAAACAGATGAAAGGCCCTCCTCCATCCCAACCACCACTGCCCTTGCCTCGGCGGGAGAGAGAAAGAGACAGGCACAGCCCTCTCATAACTGGCCCAGAAACAGATGAAAGGCCCTCCTCCATCCCAACCGCCACTGCCCTTGCCTCAGCGGGAGAGAGGAAGAGACAGGCAGAACCCCTCATGACTGGCCCAGAAACAGATGAAAGGCCCTCCTCCATCCCAACCGCCACTGCCCTTGCCTCAGCGGGAGAGAGGAAGAGACAGGCAGAACCCCTCATGACTGGCCCAGAAACAGATGAAAGGCCCTCCTCCATCCCAACCGCCACTGCCCTTGCCTCAGCGGGAGAGAGGAAGAGACAGGCAGAACCCCTCATAACTGGCCCAGAAACAGATGAAAGGCCCTCCTCCATACCAACCGCCACTGCCCTTGCCTCAGCGGGAGAGAGGAAGAGGCAGGCACAGCCCTCTCATAACTGGCTCAGAAACAGATGAAAGGCCCTCCTCCATCCCAACCGCCACTGCCCTTGCCTCAGCGGGAGAGAGGAAGAGACAGGCACAACCCCTCATGACTGGCCCAGAAACAGATGACAGGGGCTCCTCCATCCCAACCACCACTGCCCTTGCCTCAGCGGGAGAGAGAAAGAGACAGGCACAGCCCTCTCATAACTGGCCCAGAAACAGATGAAAGGCCCTCCTCCATACCAACTGCCACTGCCCTTGCCTCAGCGGGAGAGGGAAGAGACAGGCACAGCCCTCTCATGACTGGCCCAGAAACAGATGAAAGGCCCTCCTCCCATCCCAACCGCCACTGCCCTTGCCTCAGCGGGAGAGAGGAAGAGACAGGCAGAACCCCTCATGACTGGCCCAGAAACAGATGAAAGGGGCTCCTCCATCCCAACCACCACTGCCCTTGCCTCGGCGGGAGAGAGAAAGAGACAGGCACAGCCCTCTCATAACTGGGCCAGAAACAGATGAAAGGCCCTCCTCCATCCCAACCGCCACTGCCCTTGCCTCAGCGGGAGAGAGGAAGAGGCAGGCACAGCCCTCTCATAACTGGCCCAGAAACAGATGAAAGGCCCTCCTCCCACCATCCCAGCTGCCACTGCCCTTGCCTCAGTGGGAGAGAGGAAGAGACAGGCACAACCCCTCATGACTGGCCCAGAAACAGATGACAGGGGCTCCTCCATCTCAACTGCCACTGTCCTTGCCACAGAGGGAACGAAGAAGAATGAGGAGCACCTCCTAGACTCATTGAAGAGAACGCTGAAGTTAAAAACATAGCTCATGAACATCCTAAAAAGCCTTCCTGCAAACCCTTTAGCACGAAATCTCTTTTAAGTAAAAATGCTGCTACTTCTTAGAGAAAGAGTTGAGAGTGGGGACCGACCTGTCCCCACCTAGCATATGCTGCCCCCCGCCCCCAACAGTACATTCAGAGGAACTCGCTGGGATAACACTAGTCACTTGGCTTTCTGTGGCCTTGATTCTGGGGCTTTGAACGACTCTCTGCACTGAACTTCCCCACGCAATGCCAGGAGATGTCTTGGAGTTTCTCCAACTGAGTCCAGGTTTTCTTAGGTAAAGAACACTAACAGTGGTTATGGGTCCCAGGGCTCTCACTTACCTGATCCATTCTGATAAAGAAGCCGTCGATGAAATCCCGAGGTGAGTCAGGGTCCAGAGTAGCCCTGTGCTCCTTGGCTTCCTCCAAAATTAATTCTCTGCATTTGGCATAGTTTGGTATCATGTGCTGATGGGGCCCTGGAACCCATTCCATGAGGGCAGGGAAGGCATTGAAAAGCTAGAAGAAAAGATGGGGTTAAATCCTTGTTAATTGGGGACATGAGAGCCAGGTTTAAATACGTATTTGAGGGTGGTGAGATTGATAAGAGGGCAAGCTTGTTTTCTGCTGCTCTTGAGACTGGGACGCAATGGATCAAGACAGTGCTTCTCAACCTTCCTAAAGCTGTGACCCCGTAATACAGTTCCTCATGTTGTGTTGATCCTCAACCATAAAATTATATTTGTTGTTTCTTCATAACTGTCATTTTGCTACAGTTATGAATTGTGAAGTACATATCTGTTATGTATAATGTATTTTAGTTCACTTGATCAAATTTGACATAAATACTAGGCATGGGTAGGTTCGATTGGAATAGTCGTTAATCGGAATGAAATTGGAATTAGTCCACTTTTGAAGCGATTTCAAAGCGCTTTGGGAATGTGGAAGTAAATTTGACATTTCGAAGCCACCACTGCCATCTTTTTTCCGATCCAGGAAGTGGATCGGAGAGCACTCAGCCTTAGATTCCCGCCCCTCCCGAGGTGGTCTCCCCTCATTGGCTGATGTTAAATAACATTGGGGACAATATTGAACCCTGTGGGACTCCACAAGACAACGGTTGCGGAGTCAAACAGGTGTCATCCAATAACACGTTCTGAGACCGTCCCTCGATTTACTTATTTCTGAAATTCGGAAGTCTTCAAAAATGGCGTCTGCTTTCAAAAATGGGCAAAAAAATCAGCAGAAGGGAGAGCCAGCTGTTAGCCATCAGCCAATGAGCAATCAGCAAGAAAATTCGGAAAAGACACCCGGAATTCGGAATTCCTGTTGGGAGGACTGCTCTCGAAATTGCTTCAAAAGTCGGAAGTAGGCAAAAGACTTCCAAAATTCAGAAGTATCCACAAGATAACGGTTGTGGAGTTGAACAGGTGTCACCCAACAACACCTTCTGAGACCGTCCCTCGAGAAAGGATCGGAGGCACTGCAGAACAGTACCTCCAAGCCCCATTCCTGCAAGGCATCCCAGAAGGATCCCGTGGTCAAGGGCATGGAAGGCCTCTGAGAGGTCCAGCAAAACCAACAGGGACACACTCCCCCTGTCCAGTTCCTGGCGTAGATCATCTACCAAGGCGACCAAGGCTCTCTCAGTTCCATATCCCGGCCTAAAGCCAGAATGTGCTGGATCTAGATAATCAGTGTCTTCCAGAAATCCCTGGAGTTGTGAGACCACCACACGTTCCAGGACTTTGCCCAAATAGGGGAGATTGGAAACGGGCCGATAGTTGACTAATTGAGTGGGGTCCAGTGATGGTTTCTTCAACAGTGGTTTTATAACAGCTTGTTTTAAGCTGGCTGGAATTTCACCCTCCTATAAGGAGGCATTAACCACCACCTCCGCCCACTCTGCCAAACCCCCTCTGGCTTCCTTTATCAGCCAGGATGGGCAGGGGTCTAGGATGCATGTGGTAGGTCTCACTTCTCCCGGGATCCTGTCCACATCCTCAAGCTGAACCAATTGAAATGAATCGATCAAAACCAGACAGACAGGTGCTCGTGCTACATCCTCAGAGACTGCCCTTAATGTGTTGACAAAATCGGATTCTTCCCTCCTGGTCTTTGAGGGTTGGGGCAGTCGGGATAACTATCACCCCACAAGCAATCAGAGAAAAGGGCCTACCTGTCCCCAAATGGAGGTTGCAATCTTAACATTTTCTTCAGACATGGCAATCAAGGTTTGAAACATCTTGTCTTCATATCTGTAGCGCTTTCCGAAGATGATGGAACAGATGACATTGGAGGTAGCACAGGTCAAGAGGTAGTGTGGGTCAAATGGTTGGCCTGAAAGGACAAAGGAAGCAGTCTTATCTCAGTCCATCTCATAGGTAGTCAGTCCTGTTTGACCCAGTCTGGAAACACTTGATCTGCTTCCGTGGTTTGGGTTAGTCCTGGTTGGGCAGGAATGGGTGCCTCCTCCACCTCTTACAGGCAGCAGACAACACAGTCTCATGTCCTGGGAGCCTCCTGTGTCTGATGGAACTGAGACAGATCGCCTTTGGGCACCTTTCCAATGTGACTGTGTTAGTGGTGAGATTTATTCATTCATTCATTCATTCATTCATTCATGCCCCACTGTCTCCCTCCCGAGGAAACTGAAAGCAGCTCAGCCCATGACCAGCATCTTCCCATCACAACCTCTGTGTTAATTATACTTGAAGGAGAACCTGTCTTACTCCATCTGAGTCTTTGAAGTTGTGTGGCCTTTTTTGGTCATAGGAAAGCCATGCTTGCTCAGGTTCCCTCTAACTTTTTAAAGACATAGAACACCTGAAGCATCTGGACTTAGAATATCTGAATCCCAAACGTCTCAGAAAAATCCAAGCCACAGAATTGTCAACATCCAGATGGGAAATCCCAGGTCTCTGTGTCGCAGCAGACGCCAGTTCAGAGTGCCAAACCCAATTGAAGTGTAAATTGTTTGTTTTAATATTCACAGAGTCTCTGGAGATAAGTATTTACAAAACAAAAGCACTTAATGGTAAGT
The DNA here is from genome assembly GCA_030556195.1 of Anolis apletophallus. Lineage (NCBI taxonomy): Eukaryota > Metazoa > Chordata > Lepidosauria > Squamata > Anolidae > Anolis > Anolis apletophallus. The sequence goes on from JARBWK010000021.1 coordinate 6,895,618, forward strand.
GAAAACGCCAACAAAAGGAAGCCTTAACCGGCATGAAAACAAACAGGGAGAAAAAGCCTGCATTCAAAACTCCAAAACTCTTTAGCAAAATCAAAGCAAAACAAACAGGGAAAGGCACGCTGAGGGCAGCAGAGAAGATGTCGTCGTCAGAATCACTCCAAGGTCATCAGCATTGAAGTCATCCAAGGGTTGTCCAAGAAGGTATCCAAAGGGGCGTAGGAGAGACGTAATCCAGGAGCCAGGCCAAGGTCAAGGAGAGGAGATAGACATAGAAGCGAAGACACAACCCACAGTCCAACTGGGGAGCAATCCAGTGGAGTTCAAACCCCACCACAGGAAGCAGCAGAATCAGACTGGAAACAAGGCTTCAAGATGACAGGATGCAAGAGTCCTAGGATCCAAAGGCAACTCCTTGCTAGCCACAGAGGTTAGTCCCAAAATCCCCACCTTTTAAGCTCACTACAAGTCAGATCCACTTGATGAGGTCCTATCATCATCATCCTCAGGTGTTACTCTCCCAGCAGCTGCCGCCCTTTGACTGACCCTCCAAGATTTCCACCTGTGGTTAAGACTTAGAACATCCCACCCATTGTCTGGGGACTCTGAGGGCCAATCCTGATCATCAGTGAATCCTACCCAGGTGGCTGAACTTGTGGTATCCTCACAGGCCCTCTGAATTTCTCTTACTTGAGTCAAATCCATTTTAGTAGAAGTGTCCTCTGTACTCTGGCTCCTATCACTCCCAGAGAATCCCTCAAATGTCTCAGAGTCTGTAGGTGCTGTAATTATTTGCTTGACTCTCTTGAGTTGCAAGTGATCCTCTTTACTTGATTCACTGGACTCATGAGTAAGCCTCTTTCTGCAAACACCAATACTCCTGTTACAAACAGCCCCACCCAGTTCCATACTCTCCCCAGATACCGAGCCATCAGAGTCTTCTGAATCACTACTATCAGTAGCAGCTGGAGGCTCAATCACAACACTCTGGGTTGTTGGAGCATGCAAGGAATCGGTTAGTGTGTGTGTGTCAACTGTAAAATAAGATGCATGAAGCTGATTGGTCGGGCAATACCCAGGGAGCAGGCTGAGCCTGGGACTTTTGCATACGGTTACATTCTTGTGCAGGCTTGGGCTATACAGGTGCAGAGAGAGAAGCAGAGAGAGAGAGAAGCAGAGAGAGACAGAGCTTGGAGCGTGCTCTCGCTTCATGAGCTGCTGAAGGAGTTCATCCACATGGACAGAGAAAGACCATTTTAAATCTCTCATAAAAGGACATTAGGTGAATTAATGCAACTGATCATATTGTGCATATGTTGTTCTAAATTAAGAAGAGTAAACTATTTATTTACTCTTCACTTGCGTGGCATACTTTCTTTCTCTGACAAGGCAGTATGTGGGCCGATGAAATGTGAACTACACGTGTGAACCCAGTCGCCCGTTGGCTGAGAAAGGCAGTATACTGGCTTCGAACAAACTTGCGATTACCGAGCTTGGACTATGTGTATTTTTAAATATTGTATCCAATTGGTTTTTAATCTGTTTAATGTATTATTTATGATGTAATCACTGTTTTATTGATTGTATATGTGGCATCAAATCACTGCCTTTTGTCAGCCGCCCTGAGTTCCCCTTCGGGGGTAGAGAAGGGCGGGTTATAAATAATTGAAATAAATGAATGAATATACAAATATAGTAAATAAATAAATAACCCTATGTATGGAAAACCGTGTACCTAGAAGATCTATAAAACTATGATGCATGCAAGAGTTTGGATTTAGAGCCTTTTGACGAGACATGCCAGGAGGAATTTCCTGGAAAGCCCTTGGGGTGAGGAAGAGCAATAGAGTCCACTTACCCTTTGTATCATGGAATTGTTCCAGGAGATACTGGGCTTCCTCCTGGATCCTCTCCTCGGTGCTCTTCTTCCCCATCCCAAAGTTGCGGAGGGCGGTCAAGGTCAAATGCCGCATTTGCTTCCATGTCTTCCCATTGCTGAATGCCATCCCTGGAACGGGTGAAGGAAGAGACCATGGTGGGAGGGCAGGCAGGGTCAAGGTGAGGGGAAATGGCAAAATACGCATTGATCTTCACTGTTATGTCTTCAGACTGAGGGATTGAGGGCCATTTTCTGTCTTTCAGCTATTTCTTTATTAATCGAGGTCCCTTTTATCACTTTCTGGTCACTTGGACTCATGGAACCATGGTCCAAATGGGCATCCATACACCACTGAAGCACTCTTAAGTCTTGTAATCTCAGGAGCGAGCAGCAAGGCTTTCTCTTAGTCTTAAGCTATTTCTTAACAACAATGGGTATATTTATTTATTTATTGTTTCGATTTGTATACCGTCCTTCCAGTTTGGCTCAGCGCGGTTTACAGAAAATCCCACAATATCTGCTTTGAACTGGGTTATCTGGGTCCATGCTGCCATATATTCCAGTTCAAAGCAAAAAATTGGGAGATATTATTCAGCGGTGTGGAAATGGCATGAGAGGGGATTTTGACCATACTCCAACAGGCAGGAAATAAATCAGAACTGCATACCTTTTCCTTTACGGACGTTATCTACCAGTGGTATTTTTGCCCTGGCAGAAAAGTCATTGCCCTGGTCAACCAGCGCTTCTTTGATGGCCTCGTAGCCGTACAGCACCACAACAGGCTCCGTCGCCAAATAAAGTGTAAACACGGGTCCATACTTCTCACTTATCTGGGAAAAAATGAAGAAAGAGACATACTGCAAGTGGTCATACGACCATATTTGGAAATGAATACATCATGCTCTAAGAAGTCTATAGGCGATATAAAATCTGGAAATGCCCCTAGTTCTGATGGTTTTGTCATAATTTCTTGTAAATAACTAAAGACCATTTGCTTTGCCCATCACAATAAATAAAGAACCCTATCAAAAATGATTACAAAATAATCACATAACTTCTGGTGAAAGCGATAGAAAAGTTGCTGCGAGAGATTATCTGTGAAATCTTCCATAGATAGTGTGGAACAAAGAGTTCTGTTTGCAAACATTGGCACTCTGCTTCACGGGCTTCCAGCGCGAGGTGATGGAGGCTGGACCGACCCCTGAGAGCTCCCACAGAGGCAACCCTTAGCTGACCGGGTACAGCCATTGGCTCCCTCCCCAGTTGCGGACAGAGACAGTAGGGGACAGCAAAGCTCACAGGGGGGCACCCAATGGGACAGTAGAGGCCCACTCCTCAAGAAAGAGCCTCTGAGTTGCTCTGACAGCCACCCAAAAAGTACAGGGGGTTCCAAAACGGCAAGGTGCGTTTCCAACAGGGAACGCAGCACAACAGCAGACCACCCGACATCCGAGCCATGCGCGAATTGAGTTGTGTTGTTGTTGCACTGAAGGCTTGGCTCTTTGGCAGAGCGTTTGATTTGTGGTTTTAATGATAATTTAAGTGTTTTATTGATTTATTCTGTAAGTCGCACAGAGCAGTTGGTGGAGGGTGACTAAGCAAGTAATAAGAATTGATTGATTGAGTGAATTGAAAATCATTAGCAAAGTGTTATAAAAATTTAGACGCCAAGTGCTGGAAATGTGAATCAGAAAAGGGCACCTTCTTTCACATGTGGTGGAATTGTACAAAAGCAAAAAAAAAAGAGATCGGCTATAGATAATTGCTTTGTCTTATCCCACCTTATTGACAAGCAACTCCCCCCCCCCCCTAAATAAAACCCTTTACGCAGCCTTTATAGATCTCTTGGCAGCCTTTCATAATATCCTATGGCAAAAACTGTCCATCTTAGGCATAGATCGCAGACTGCTGGCTTTGATTAGGAATTTATACTCAAACAACAGTATACTGGTCAGAATAGGAACAGCAGGTGCATTATCAAACAGAGTGGACATCCACAAAGGGGTCAGACAGGGCTGCCTGTTGGCGCCTCTTTTGTTTAATCTATTTCTTAGTGACCTTCCATCATCACTCAAGAATAGAGAACTTCACATGCCAAAAATCGGCCCCATTCACTGCAATTCTCTATTATATGCAGATGACATTGTGCTGCTTTCTCACACCCAGGTGGGCTTAAAAACATTCCAAAGGTATGCCCAAAAAAACAGTCTATCCATCAACAAAGACAAATCCAAAGTCATGCGCTTCGCCGTAAGACCAAATAAGCACAAAAGCTCCTTAGATGGAGCAGGCATAGAACAGGTAGCGACCTATACCTATCTAGGCCTTACTTTCTCAGAGACAGGCAAATGGCTAGACCAATGCCACTCCTGCACAATAAAAGTGAGTGCCCGTTCCAACCAACTTCTCCGGCTGGCAAATCACCATCACCCCGGAACACTTGGTCCCATTCTTAAAATATACTCAGCTAAAATTATTCCCTTACTTCTATATCAGGGCTGTCCAACTTCTACCGGACCAGGGGCTGGAATTCCGGTCACTGATCACCTGGGGGGCCTAAGGGTCTGCCTCCGCCCCTGCCTTGGCTCCACCCCCGCTCCTCCCCTGGCTCCTCCCCTGGCTCCACCCCCGGCTCCACCCCCTCCACCGGCTCCAAATAAGGTGCCTCCACCACAGTCCTGGGCAGAGAGTTCCACTGCTTTTTATTGCTTCCCCCCTTTTAATTATATTTAATTATATTTTTAACATCAATTACAATACAATTATACAGTAATAATAATAAAATAAAAGAATAAAAGAGAGGAAGGAAGGAAGATGGATGGATGGAGGAAGGGAATACATAAGGAGGGAAATAAATATAAATACATAACAGAAACACACAAAGAGAGATGGATGGAGGTGAAACTAGGCAAATGGGGTTTATATATCTGTGAACATCCAGGTAGGAGTAAGAACTCTTGTCTGCTTGAGGCAAGCGTGAATGCCGCAATTGGCCACCCTGATTAGCATTTAATGACCTTGTAGCTTCAAAGCCTGCCTGAGGGATACTTTCTTGGGAGGTGTTAGCTGGCCCTGATTGCCCCTGGGCAGAAATCAGTCAGGCTTTGAAGCTACAAGACCATCCACGGCTATCAAAGCGACATTCTCACTTTCCTCAAGTAGACAAGAGTTCTTTCTCCCACCCTGGACGTTCCACAGATACATAAACCTTACTTGCCTAGTTTCCAGCAGACCTCACAACTTCTGAGGATGCCTGCCATAGATGTGGGCGAAACATCTTGAGAAAATGCTGGGCTGTTGTAAGTTTTTTGGGCTGTATGGCCATGTTCCAGAAGCATTCTCTCCTGATGTTTCGCCTGCATCTATGGCAGGCATCCTAACAACCTTAGAATTATAGAGTTGGGGGAGAGAGACCACAAGGGCCATCCATCTAGTCTGATGATGATAATCAAGGAGCCCTCAGTGGCGCAGTGGGTTAAACTGCTGAGCTGCCGAACTTGCTGACCGAAAGGTTCGAATCTGGGGAGAGTTCCCACTGTTAGCCCCAGCTTCTGCCAACCTAGCAGTTCAAAAACATGCAAATGTGGGTAGATCAATTGGTACTGCTTCTGCGGGAAAGTAATGGCACTCCAAGTAGTCATGCTGGCCTCGTGACCTTGGAGGCGTCTACGAACAATGCCGGCTCTTCAGCTTAGAAATGGAGATGAACACCACCACCACCCAGAATAGGACACCACAAGACTTAATGTCAAGGGGAAATAAACCTTTACCTTTTACCAAATAATAATAATTATTATTATTATTACTATTATCAACATCAGCATCACCATCACAATTCCCAAGTCTGCTTCTCTGCTGCTGCCTGCAAGCAATGAGTCCAGAGTTCCACACACAGACAGGCACAGCTGGCTTCCCTGTAAAGCTGGGCGACGCCTCCTCCTCCTCTTCTAGTTTAGGCAGAGAGGGAAGGGAAGGGGGCGTGGCCAAGGCGGAGGGGACTCAGCCAATAACAGGAACCTTAATTTGCATTCCTTTCGGAGCTTATTTAGAAAGGATTGAAACTGGAAATTTACAAAACTGGAATTTTATTTCTCATGGCGGTTGGTTTTGATTTTTCCCTTTCTCTGCTCAGGTATCAATATTTGCATAATCCAGTTTGAGTCACCATCACTTGAAAGGTTTAGGAAGAAGTGAGGTTTATATAGGGATGGGCTTGCAAGTCAGCTCTGGATGTGAGGGCGATCACTGAAGTGAGGGAAGGAAGGGAGGTGGACCCGCGAGAAGGGAGGCGGCGCGAAGGGCGGCACGTCACAGAAAGCTCCCCTTCTCGTTTCCTGGCTGGCGTAGTCTCCGCCAAAGATAGAGTGCGCCGATTGGCGGGGGGGGGGGAGAGTAGTAGGAGGAGGGAGCCTGCTCCTCCTCCCTGCCCCGCCCTGCCCCTCCCCGCCACAAAAAAATATATTTTAAAAAATTTAAATTAAAAAAAAAATTAAACAGCCGATTTCTTTTTTAAAAGGGTAGGGGGCCATAGGGAAGGGGCTGGGGGCCGTATACGGCCTGCGGGCCGCCAGTTGGACAGCCCTGTTCTATATGGAGCTGAATTGTGGGGACCTTTTAAAATGCCCATGTTTGAGCGGAACCAAACATCCTTTCTAAGGCAGGTGTTGGGAGTTAATAAGAACACGCCAGCAGCAGCAGTCAGGGTGGAGACGGAGATGCACCGATTAGAAGGCCTTGCTTTGGCCAGAGCCTTTACCTACGGTAGCAAAATCAAAAATCTTGAAGTTCACAGACTCCCGCGCTGCTGTCTAGGAGACCAACTTAAAAATACTGCCCAATCTACTTGGGCAAATAAATTAATCCACTCACTGAGATCATGTGGGATGCCCACAGAATACCTGAGCAACAACACCACCAAAGTGAGAGCAGAGGTGAAACAGAGAATCCTAGACATCCAAGCCCAAGAGGATCTCGCGTGCCTTGCCAGTGCAGGCTCTTTGGAATGGCTAGCGGCACTGGATTCCAGCTTCAGTCGCGCCCCTTACTTGACGGACAACCTTCCAAGACAGTTAAGAGTGGCTCTGACAAGGGCAAGGTAGAAAGACACACACGAAGCTCTTGCTCAACAGCTGTCAGTCTCTCTGCTTTTAGTTTTTATCGCAGTCAAGCTTGAGAGGCTCATCTAACACAGGTATGTGGTTGAAAACGGGAGCAATGTCCCAAATCGCCACTGTCACTTGACGCGCAGCTGCAGCACTAAGTCTAACTTTGTTTACTTAGCCACGTCTGAGCAAATCCAAGATGGCGCGACCATAGCACTCTCGCATCACTTCTTAGGTGACGCGAGAGTGCTATGGTTCCATTTCTAAATAAGCTCTTCCGCCATGGAATCAGGGGACAGGTCTTGTCCTGGATTGGAACCTGGCTAAACTGTAGGAAACAAAGGGTGGTAATAAACGGACATTTCTCTGGATGGAAAGAGGTGAGAAGTGGCGTACCCCAAGGTTCAGTTTTGGGTCCGTTACTTTTTAATTTATTCATTAATGATCTGGATGTAGGAGTGAATTCTGAGGTAGCAAAGTTTGCAGACGACACTAAACTGTTCAGGGTAGTTAAAAATGAAACTGATTGTAAAGAGCTCCAGAAAGATCTCTCGAAATTGAGTGAATGGGCAACAAAGTGGCAAATGCATTTTAACCTAAACAAGTGTAAAGTCATGCACATCGGGGCAAAGAACCCCAAATACACTTATCAACTGATGGGGTCAAAGCTTTCCGAGACAAACCAGGAAAGGGATCTTGGGGTCTTGGTGGACAGCTCAATGAAGATGTCAACCCAGTGCGCAGCAGCAGCGAAAAAAGCAAATTCTATGCTTGGCATGATCAGGAAGGGAATCGAAAATAGGTCAGCAAATGTTGTATTGCCTCTCTACAAATCTATGGTGAGGCCACATCTGGAGTACTGTGTACAATTCTGGTCACCGTACCTCAAGAAGGATATAACGGAACTGGAAAAGGTACAAAGAAGGGCAACAAAAATGATCCAAGGGATGGAGCGGCTCCCTTACGAAATCAGGTTGCAACGCCTTGGTCTTTTCAGCCTCGAAAGACGGCGTTTAAGAGGTGACTTGATCGAAGTGTATAAAATCATGCATGGGATAGAAAAGGTGAATAAAGAAAAAATATTTTCTCTGTCACCCAACACTAGGACTAGGGGGCACTCCCTGAAGCTCCAAGGTAGGAAAGTTAGGACTAATAAAGGGAAATATTTCTTCACCCAGAGGGTCATTGGGTCATGGAACTCACTTCCAGAGGAGGTTGTGACAGCGGTCAGCCTGGACAGCTTCAAGGCAGGATTAGACAGACTCATGGATACCAAGGGAATCAGTAGTTACTGAAATGGACATCCAAGTGCCACCTCTGTGTTGATGGAGGCAGGCAGGATTTCCCCGGTACTGGTTGTGGGGGGTCGGGAGCAGGTGAGGGTTTTGCCCTCCTTTCTGCTAGAGATCCCCGTGTACAACTAGTGGGCCACTGTGTGACACAGAATGCTGGACTAGATGGGCTGAGGCCCGAGTCAGCATGGCTCTTCTTATGTTCTTATGTTCTTAAAGGGACAGATGCGTCTTATAGTTTATATATGAATGAAGTTCGGAAATAATGATGATGATCTCTCGCGGCACACTAGTGTTCCACGGCGCACTGGTTGGAAATCACTGCTCTAGAAGACCTCAAAATGGCCTGAACAAAAGCTGCGCCAAAAGCAACATGAATTTCAATAGAGACACATGTTTTGAAGGGGAGGTGGTCCTGCTTCTTCCACTGACCTTGGAGAACGCCTGATCCCAGGGTTTGCCCTTCAGCTGCAGAACATTCCCAACGATGGGCAGCGGAGTGGGGCCGGGGGGCATTTTCCCCTTTCTGTACATCTTGCTATTCCAGAGGGCAGAAAGGAGGGAGGATAGTATCCAGATGACCAGGAGAGCAGCGCACATCCCCAGGGGATCCATCTCCGTGCGCATAAGCAAGAATTCTCCCAAATCCAAGGATGGTTAAGGTTTGGAGTAACTTTGCTCCACTGCAAAGCAAAAGGATCGTCAACATTAACAAATGGGTATTTTTAAATTCTTTTCTCTCTCTGAATGATGTAGGCAAAAGTTTAAATAATCCCCGTCTGTATTATAATCTAGTTATACACAATTTTGTGTCTGTTCCTTAATAAATCTTTATTTATACCCCGCCACCATCTCCCCCAACGGGGACTCGGGGCGGCTAACATGAGGCCAAGCCCTTCTAAGATACAACACCACAGAGTAAAATACAAAATACAAAGCAAAATACATCAGAACTAATAATTTTAAAAATACAATAACAATAACAAATGGAATGATACAGGAAATTCGCACACAAAAACGGAATAGGATGGACAGGCCAAGTGGACAAAATAAAATGATAGAACCCTGGGTGAAATAGAAGTAGGAGATAGCAAATGATAATGCCAAAGGCCCTGCCCTAAACTACATTTCCCAGAGTTCTGCTCAGCATCAGGAAGCCCAGTTGGGATGAGTGAGCTGGGAAAGAGACTAGGAGATCACAGCACACTGGGAAATGTAGTTTGGGAGAATGTGAAAGGCCCTGCCCTAAACTACATTTCCCAGAATTCTGCTCAGCATCAGGAAGCCCAGTTGGGATGAGTGAGCTGGGAAAGAGACTAGGAGATCACAGCACACTGGGAAATGTAGTTTGGGAAGGCATGGAGCCCGACGCCAGAGAATGTGAAAGGCCCTGCCCTAAACTACATTTCCCAGAATTCCGCTCAGCATCAGGAAGCCCAGTTGGGATGAGTGAGCTGGGAAAGAGACTAGGAGATCACAGCACACTGGGAGATGTAGTTTGGGAAGGCATGGAGCCCTACGCCAGAGAATGTGAAAGGCCCTGCCCTAAACTACATTTCCCAGAGTTCTGCTCAGCATCAGGAAGCCCAGTTGGGATGAGTGAGCTGGGAAAGAGACTAGGAGATCACAGCACACTGGGAGATGTAGTTTGGGAAGGCATGGAGCCCTACGCCAGAGAATGGGAAAGGCCCTGGCCTAAACTACATTTCCCAGAATTCCGCTCAGCATCAGGAAGCCCAGTTGGGATGAGTGAGCTGGAAAAGAGACTAGGAGATCACAGCACACTGGGAAATGTAGTTTGGGAAGGCATGGAGCCCTACGCCAGAGAATGTGAAAGGCCCTGGCCTAAACTACATTTCCCAGAATTCTGCTCAGCATCAGGAAGCCCAATTAGGGTATGGGGCAGATTTGTCCCTCCTGGCAGTAACCACTGAGTTCCAAGTAAATCTGCAAGGAGGAGGGCTGACTGTTAGTAGTCAGTCAATCTGTGCTGGGCTGGGAAGAAATCCTTAAATTGAAGTTCTGTTGCTGAAAGACATGCAAACCGTGGACAAGTGAAACGGTCTGAAACTCAGTGAGCTAACAGAAGGACTATGAGGAAGATATCAAATAAGAATATCTATCTATCTATCTATGTATATAATAAAAGTCAGTGTTTGCAGGCGGTGGTGCGGTGGGAGGAATATGTGCCAGCGTTTCGATTGGTTGCCACTGAGGGATTATTTGCATAAAGGACACTGATTGGTCAGCCTCAGAACCCCAACATTCTAAGGCACCGGACAGGGGAGATTGGTTGCCATGGAAAGAGTATTTGCATAACGGACTCTGATTGGCCATCGCCAATTCAACATTCTAAGGTGACGCAGAGGGAAAAGGAAAGGCCACAGGCAGTCAGTCACTGTGGCCAACAGCAATGACAGATCAGGACCAAACTTGGCACACAGGGGCCCAATGGCCCACTTCACAACCTAGTGTGGTTTAGGGCAGGATGAGCCACGAACGATGCCTATTATGCCACCACCAGCATAGCTCACAACGTCATTAGGGTATGCAAGCCTCTCCCCTGCGACAAGGGGGCACCAATGGAGAGGATAATGATATAATACAGAAGAAAAAGATAGGGATTCTCAAAAAGTGATGCTTAGCAGTGACGGCACTGAGGTAGAACATGGACCGAGATAGCACACCATCCCTCTCTCCCGAACGCCACAGAGAAATGCATGAGCTCACCCGGGTATACTGTATATGGACAAGCGGGAGAGATGACAGAAAGAGCAGCCAGGATCACAGCAACACTTCAGAGACTCCTCCATTTAGGAACTCCGTGAACAAGGCAAAAGGCCGTTCTGTAAAGGCACCCATGCTCACCGGGCACATGAAGCAAAGTGCGAGAGAATGTGTCTGGGTGTGCAGGAATGCACACAGACACTACATGGGAATGAGGAGGTTGGGAATGAGGTCCGGCCCAGCAGACCCAAGAGCGCACCCATTAAATCCCTGATCCCCCAAAAGGAAAGAGACCCTCACCTCCAGGATTGGTCAGGCTTACCACGTCCGTGGAAACGCAGCCGCTTTCTGCCTCCTTCGCTTCCCCTGCACCAAGTCTTTCTCTTGGGAAATCCTGTTTGTTTTCCTTCTTCTCTTGCTTCATTCATCTCCAATTTCTTATCTTCTCCTCAGTATTTACCTTTGTCCTTGGTTGTTATTCTCCCTAATCCCCATTCTCTCTGCTCTTCCACATCTCCCCTCTTGAGGAGCCTGGGTCTGCCCAACCTTCAGCCCTAGATGAGTCCTTTTGTGTGCGTTGGGGAGAGCCAGGCTGCTGAAGGGTGAAAGAGGTACAGTAGAGTCTCGCTTGTCCAACCTTCACTCATCCAGCGTTCTGTATCATCCAACGCAGCCTGCCACCCGCCCGGATCCACAGCTGTTTCAATATATTGTGATGTTTTGGTGCTAAATTCGTGGGGGGCACCCACACAAAAATTAAGAAACACAATTTACCCAATACCTTTTTGTATGAATTCGGTCAATTTCGGAAGAGAGAGGCTGCCTCTGGCCATGAGGAGAGGAGAGCAGCAGGATGGGATGGGCCGAGTGATCTGGGAAAGAGACTGGGAGAGCACAGCACTCTGGGAAATGTAGTTTGGGAAGGCAAGGAGCCATATGCCAGAGAATGCCAAAGGCTCTGCCCTAAACTATATTTCCCAGAATTCTGCTCAGCATCAGGAAGCGTGTATTAGGGTAGGGGAGAGCCAAAACCAGAGTTCCAAGTGAATCTGCAAGGAGGAGGGCTGAAGGATGCTTCAATAGTAGTAAGTTTTGTCAAAACGTAAAAAAAAACCTCGCATTAATATTTTCCCCATTATCTTGTGTCATCCTGAATCACAAAACAGAATCATGCACGCCCCTAGAAATCAGTGCCAAGGGGCCTGGTTCTCTCTCTCTTCTGGGACTGCTGCCATCCTTATTTCCACCCACCAGACTAGGTCCTGCCGTTGCGCTGTATCTCTCCTCAGCTCCTGCACTTTCCATCTACCCCTGGGGAGAGGGGCTGCATATTCTCATGACCTCACAAGCTTGGGTCTCTGACATCCCTCCAAACACATAATGGCTCACCCTGGTGCCCTCCCAGCTAGAGGAAATCTCCATGGGCTGCCATGTTTCCAAGGAGGTTCGTCGGTGCAACCAGGCAGCTCCCATTGAAGGGTCATGCACTTTGCACATTTTCAGGAGTCCCCTTCTGACTCGGGAGGGTGGCGCACAAGGCATGCACCAATGAGTTGAATCTCTCTGAAGATAGCTTTATTTGCCGGCCAAAGCAAATGGCGGCAGCTGTTCTCTAGGCATGAAAATACCAAATCCAATGTGTGCCCAGCACTATGGGTCGGACCAGATACTAGTTGGGACAGGCCCAGGGTTGTCATGGTGGCCATGAAGTCCTGAGCCGCACCCGAAAGGGTGGTCTAGGCGTGGACATTGAAGCACAATGAGCCGTTGAGACGCCAATGCCAGGTCCGAGACCACACCGGCTAGCTCAGGTAGGGAGACTGTAGTGCAGCGGGGTGGTCGGGTTGCAATCTTTTGTTGTTTCATAGAAATCCAAAAAGCACATTTTGATTGGTGTTAACACATTGTCCATTCAATGGGTCTATGCTTACCTAATACATTTCTGATTGACTCTCTATTACTAAGAAAGCAAACAGGTGAAAAACAACAAAGCTGGAATAAACTGGAACTTCACATCTTCTTCAAGAGACCCCGACTTGCGTGGATGCGCTTGGCCTGCACCAGCTTACCTCTTAATGACAAGTTAAAACAAGAATGCTGTGTGAATGAATAGGGCAGTTAGGCATGAGAATTGCTCCTCAAACTGCAGTGGAAGCTCTCTTCAAAACCTATACATTGGTCTGTATACACTTTACAGATGGGACCTACGGTCCGATACAGCATTTCTAACATCTTATGCAATGACATCTCCGTCACCATTGGGACTGCGAGGTCTGTTGGAGCCTGCCGGTGGAGCAGCTCACCTATTATTGTTATTGTTATGGCCCTGCCTTTTCTCTCCACAAAGAAGGTGCAAATTGACTCACTAGGGCCCTCTCACAGCCTTGGCTGCCATCGCTGCGCCCTCGCATTCTGCCGCGTCTTCTGTACCACTTGCTCCACTAGTCTTCCACCTACAAGAGCTCGAGGACGGTTGGAATGCAACCCCACACGGCCCCAGTCTGCAGTCCCCATTGACAAACAATGAGTTAGCTTTGGGATAGGGAACCCCTTCCCCTCTGGCCCCAGAATGTCCATTGGGATGCCTATGGTTGTTCCCTCTCTTTGGCTCTCTTTCTGCTCCCATCTGATTGGTGGAGTGGAATGGATACTCTTCAGCTTGCATGGCTTTGCTGAAGGCCTCTGTTTTTCCCATCCTTGCATTCTGACCTCTCTCTACTCTGTGCGTTTGATAAGATATCGTGTTTGGAGGTTTCCCTTCTTGTTTTGGAAGTTAGAAGCTGTGGAGTTAGAGAGAAGCTTAGACCCAATTCTTTCTTATCTTATTATGGCCTGCTAAGCTCACAAATTATTTTGCAGCCACACAGCACTTTCCTGCTTGCTGTGAGCTTACTGCTCAATTATTATTATTATTATTTATTTCAGCTTGGTAGACCGCTCACTCCGAAGCTCAGAGCGGTTTACAACAATAAAATACCAATAAAAACACATAACAATATTAAAACAGCATTAAAACCAATTCCATCCCCACCCCTCCCAATAAACTGTAACAGGACAGTAGTGATGTAGCGGCAATTAAGTATCCTGTTTCTATGTTTGGGTGCTCTGCTATTTTGGGAGATTTCCCTGACAAAGGCAACTGAGCCGGAGGAGCTGGAGCACCAGAATTTATAACCGGCTGGCAGATCTGAGTGAGTAGGGTTTCATTCAGGTCCGCCCCCACTGGACCAATCAGGCTATGCGTGCAAAGTTCATGGAGCGAAGGAGCCTGGGCAAGGTGGCCTGGAGAGAGAGTGTTCACTGCTGAAACTATCCTACCCAGTGAATTGGCTAAGGGATTTATTTCCAAAGGACCTTTGTTGCCAATGCACAGAAGTGGTGCCATTACTCATCTCCTTGTCAAAACGGGAAGGTTTCCTTGTGTTTGCATATATAAAAGCTCACATGTTAATTGTAGCCAGGATCATAAATTTCCTGGAATGCAGTGAGAGAGAAAACTTACTTCCACTTCCCACAACTTTGGGGCAAAGAACATTTATTGTTTCCTGAGGATACATTCCTGCCATGAGGCTCCTTCCCATTCACCACACACACATGTGCCCACAGAATCAAAGGAGGGTCAGGACAGGACTCCAAAATGGTTTTGAAAAACAAGCATTAAAAAACAGAAACAGAATTCAAAGATATAGCTGTGTTAATCTGGAAGATCAGCATGAAAAATGGAGGCTCCCGATCTCTCCGAGATCTTGAGGAGGTGTCTTATTCCACCGGGAAAAGCTGGGAGCTGCCGCTGCTTGCGCCGCCACCACTGCCTCTCTAGGACATAGAGGCAGAGTTTGGGAAGCGAGGGCATCATGGCGGGCGGCTTTGAAAACGCCGTACCACGAGTAGCCCTCGAGCAGGCTAGCGAGCTGCCAGCACTCCCGAAAACCCTAGCGGCGAGTCCACCACGCAAGCGCAGTTGCCGCAGACACCGCGCATGCGGCAGAGGACATCCGGAGCAGCAGGGAGCCCTCGGGAAGGAGCAGTGCGAGTCGTCGGATACCTCCGAGCTCCAGAGTGGGAGGAGCCACCACTTGGAGGGCACTTACGAGGATCTCCAAGCCTCGGAGGCTTCCCCCTCGGACATGGTAGAAGGCCAGATGCTAAGGAAGGGAGGCCAGCCTCGACCAGCCCGGCAACGGCGCTTCAGGAAACATAAAAGATACCGCACCAGGACTTTCTGGAGCATCAACTGTATCTGGTATCACACCCGGCCTGCCTAACCCAATATCCCCCCCCCCCCAAGCTAATAAAGCTTACCTCAATCATGGAAAGCCAGAAGCTTTCTCCTTCCTTCCCTTCCTCACAAGTTCCTCAACTCACCTTCTTGCCCTTTGGCCTTAGTCAATGGACCAATCAAGACATCTGTACACCCCTGCTCCTAACTGAGTGGACACCGTGGGACCAGTGTCCCCAGGTTCAGCCTATCAAACACCTGTTGTGCCAAGATCCAACCTACACTCCATTCCCAAGCCCTCCTATTTTCAAAATGGATGGACAACCAGGCAGCAGGCAGCTTCAAGTTTAACCAAGGATACTTCATTCCACACGATACACCAATCACATACTATACGACAGTGTTTCTCAACCAGTGTGCCGTGAGCGACCATCGGGTGTGCCGTGGGAATTAGAACCTCCGGGGCAGAGAGTCTAGTGTGTCGAAGTATAAAAACCCTAAGAAACCTACCTCAATAAAGGCACAAAATTACAACCCCCCCCCCACCCGTTGTCTACTTGGTCTCTCCTCTCCATGCATTGGGAAGGCCCGCCTCCCTTTCCCTAAGTAGAGACCTCCTCTTGCTTCCAGGGGTTCTGTGTGGGAAGTTTGGCCCAGTTCTATCCTTGGTGGGGTTCAGAATGCTCTTTGATTGTAGGGGAACTATAAATCTCAGCAACTACAACTCCCAAATGTCAAGGTCTATTTCCCCTGAACTCCATCTGCATTCATATTTGGGCATATTGAGTATTCATGCCAAGTTTGGTCCTGATCCAACATTGTTTGAGTCCACAGTGCTCTCTGGATTTAGGTGAACTACAACTCCAAAACCCAAGGTCAATGCCCACGAAACCCTTATAGTATTTTGTCTTGGTGATGGGAGTTCTGTGTGGGAAGTTTGTGTCTTTCTGCCATTCCTGCCAGGATATCTATGTTGTGTTCATCGAAACAGGCCCGGGTTTCACACTGAGTGTATAAATACATTAAAAAACACATTAACTATATGTATGACTGTGTTAGAGTGTCATTTTGTGTCATTTTGGTTGGTGGTGTGCCCCAGGATTTTGCAAATGTAAAAAGTGTGCCGCGGCTCAAAAAAGGTTGGGAAACACTGCTATACGTGAATGTACTTTTGAACCGATAGGATTGTGGATCGTAATCTGCACCAATCACATCAAATGTCCACTCTTTGCAATGTCTGTTAAACATCTATTAATTATTGTATCTGGAAAGCATGTTCAGATTTGAGGTTTTCACTGCATCCTCTGGCATCTGCTCTGGTCATTTTATTTATCTGTTAGATTTATTGTCCGCCACTCCCATCCGGCTTGGGGTGGCTTACATCAAGCACCACAATAAAACAATAAATCTACAACAGCAATAAAACCACAAGAATAAAACAATTTCTAAGAGATAACAGGATTCCTAAGAGATAGCACATTACAACTCAAAGGCCTGCAGGAATAGGACCGATTTGCAGGCCTTCCGAAAGGCCAGCAGGTTACGCAAGGCCCAAACCTCCGGGGGTCGTGCGTTCCAGAGAACTGGGGCGATGATGGAGAACGCCCTTCTCCGTGTTGAAGTTAGGTGGTATTGTTTGACATTGGGCACGGGTAGAAGGTTCCACTCTTCAGATCTACTGTAAGTGTTCTCGTGGGACAGTACGGGGTTAGGCGGTCCCTCAGGTACACTGGCCCCAGACCATACAAGGCCTTGAAAGTCAGAACTAGCACTTTGAAGGTGATCAATAGGAAGCCAGCGCAGTTCCTGCAGAATTGGTGTCATGTGGCAGTGCGCAGGAGCTCCTGCGAGCAACCGAGCTGTGGCGTTCTGCACGAGCTTGAGTTTCCGGGTCACCGACAGAGGCAGGCCAATGTAGAGAGCGTTACAGTAGTCTAACCTTGAGATGACCGTAGCTTGGATCACCATGGCCAGGTCGTGCCGAGACAAGTAAGGGGCCAGCCTGACAAAGATGGAAAAACGCCACAAAAAATAAATAAAATAAAATAAATAATGTTACCATGTATTGAACTGCTTTCTCTGTTGATTTGTTGTAAAACATGACATTTTTGGTGTTTAATTTTTAAAATTATAATGTAACTAGCTGAGGACCCGGCGGTGCCCGGGTTATTTGAGGAAGGCATTGTGTGCCAAGGTTGGTTCCTATTAGATGTGTATGTGGCTTGCAGTGGTCTCAGGAAGTTAGTGAAGGTACTGCAAGTCCCATTGGCCATGGTCCATCCCCCTCCCAACAGCACCAGGATGTAGAGTGGGTCATGGGGGCTCTTAGTGCCACGTTTGGTGTTGATCATTCATTGGATGAGGGTCGCAGTAGTCTCAGAAGGTGAGTGAAGGTACTTCAAGTCCCGTCATCCATGGTCCATCCCCCTCCAAACAGCACCAGGATGTAGAGTGGGTCATGAAGGCTTTGTGTGCCAAGTTGGTCTTGATTAGTCATTGAATGAGGGTCACAGCAGTCTTGGGAAGTGAGTGGAGCTACTTCAAGTCCCATCATTCGTGGTCCATCCTTCTCAATACTGCACCAGAATGTAGAATGAGTCATGGGGGCTCTGTGTGCCAAGTTTGGTCTTGATCAGTGTTTGGATTAGGTTGGCAATAGTCTGGTGAAATGAGTGGAGGTACTTCAAGTCCCATAATCCGTGGTCCGCCCTCCGAACTGCATCAGGACGTCCATTGGGTCATGGGGGCTTTTTGTGCCAAGTGTAGTCATGATTATGCACTGGATGAGGGTCGCAGCGGGCTTGGGAAGTGAATGGAGGTACTTGAAATCCCATCCTTCATGGTCCATCCTCCTCTAAACTGCAGTAGGATGGAGTGTGGGTCATGGGGGTACTGTGTGCCAAGCTTGGTCTTGTGGTTCAGGGCCGCCTTGGTCTGTGGGGAATTAAGAGTTTGAAAGTACTACAAATCTCATAACCTGTGATGGTACTTCAAGTCCCATCATCCATGGTCCTCCCTACTCCAAACTACAGTAGAATGAATCATGGGTCATAGGGGCTCAGTGTGCCAAGGT
>JARBWK010000021.1:6914006-6924556 GCA_030556195.1 Anolis apletophallus
TGTGCAAATCTTAGTCTTTAAGTTGTGAGGCATATCTAATAGGCCTGTTTCTGAATTTTTAAAAAAAGTGCTTCAAAAGTCGTTTTGGATGTTGGTTGCGATTTAGCTTCAGATGAGCTAGACTTCCGGGTTTTTTTGGAAAAAAATCGGAATTGATTCGGAAGTTTTTCCGAAATTCGGAAGTCTTAAAAAAAGGCGTCCACTTTCAAAAATGGGCAAAAAAAAATCAGCAGAAGGGAGAGCCAGCTGTTAGCCATCGGCCAATGAGCGATCAACAAGAAAATTCAGAAATGACACCCGGAATTCGGAATTCCTGTTGGGAGGACAGCTCTCGAAATTGCTTCAAAAGTCGGAAGTAGGCAAAAAACTTCCAAAATTCAGAAGTATCCACAAGACAACGGTTGTGGAGTTGAACAGGTGTCACCCAACAACACCTTCTAAGACCGTCCCTTGAGAAAGGACTGGAGGCACTGCAGAACAGTACCTCCAAGCCCCATTCCTGCAAGGCGTCCCAGAAGGATCCCGTGGTCAACGGTATCGAAGGCTGCTGAGAAGTCCAGCAAAACCAACAGGGACACACTCCTCCTGTCTAGTTCCCAGCATAGATCATCTACCAAGGTGACCAAGGTGACCAAGGCCCTGTCAGTTCCATGTCCCGGTCTGAAACCAGACTGTGCCGGATCTAGATAATCAGTGTCTACCAGAAACCCCTGGAGTTGTGAGGCCACCACACATTCCATGACTTTGCCCAAATAGAGGAGATTGGAGATGGGCCGATAGTTGACGAATTGAGTGGGGTCCAGTGATGGTTTCTTCAACAGCGGTTTTATAACAGCTTGTTTTAAGCTGGCTGGAATCTTGCCCTCCTGTAAGGAAGGCGGCATTGACCACCTCCTTCACCCACTCTGCCAAACCCCCTCTGGCTTCCTTTATCAGCCAGGATGGGCAGGGGTCTAGGATGCATGTGGTAGGCCTTGCCTCTCCAAGGATCCTGTCCACATCCTCGAGCTGAACCAATTGAAATGAATCCATCAAAACTGGACAGGCAGGTCCTCGTGTTACATCCTCAGAGACGGCTGTTAACATAGTGTCAAAGTCGGAACGGATCAGAATGACATTGTACTCAAAGAACCGGGCAAATGCTTCACAGCGAGCTGCCGAGTTGTCAGGGATCACACACAGGCAGATTTAACAGCCCTCTGACAACACGAAACAGCTCAGCTGGACGGTTCTTTGCGTACGCAACATTGGCCGCAATAAAAGATTTTTCTGCGGCCTTTGTTGCCACGTCATAGGACCGCAAAAAGGCACCTAGGTGTGTTTGGACTGATCTGCTCCATTTCCAATGCCACACGCCCTCTACCCTCCTCTTCTTTCGCTTCATCGCTGCCAGCTCCTCAGTGAACCAAGGAGCTGGTTTAGCTCAGTTACTCAAGAGGGGGGCGCTCCGGAGCAATCGTGTCTATAGCCCTAGTCATCTCACTATCCCAGAGAGAGACCAGAGCATCGACAGAATCACCTACCGAGGAAACAGGAAAATCCCCAAGAGCCAATAGGATCCATAGCCTCCTAGGGCAGACCATTTTAATGGGTCCTCCGCCCCTTCAGAGGTTAGGAGGCGCAGTAATTCTAAATCTGACCAGGTGGTGGTCGGACCATGGCAACGGAGCGGTGGTCCTCCACCCCTCCACCTTCCTCCCATCCCTGACAGAAAACCAAATCCAATGTGTGCCCAGCACTATGGGTCAGACCAGATACTAGTTGGGACAGGCCCAGGGTTGCCATGGTGGCCATGAAGTCCTGAGCCGCACCTGAAAGGGCGCTCTATGCGTGGACATTGAAGCACAATGAGCCGTTGAGACTCCAATGCCAGGTCCGAGACCACACCGGCTAGCTCAGGTAGGGAGACTGTAGTGCAGCGCGGTGGTTGGGTTGCGATCTTTTGTTGTTTTATAGAAATCCAAAAAAGCACATTTTGATTGGTGTTAACACATTGTCAATTCAATGGGTCTATGCTTACCTAATACGTTTCTGATTGACTCTCTATTACTAAGAAAGCAAACAGGTGAAAAACAACAAAAGTGATATAAACTGGAACTTCAAATCTTCTTCAAGTGACTTCAACTTGCGTGGACGCACTTGGCCTGCACCGGCTTACCTCTTAATTACAAGTTAAAACAGGAATGTTGTGTGAATGAATAGGGCGGGTAGGTGTAAGAATTGCTCCTCAAACTGCAGTGGAAGCTCTCTTCAAAAGGTATACTTTGGTCTGTATACACTTTACAGATGGGACCTACGGTCCTATACAGCAGTGTTTCCCAACCTTTTTTGAGCCGCAGCACACTTTTTACATTTGCAAAATCCTGCGGCACACCACCAACCAAAATGACACAAAATGACACTCTAACACAGTAATACATATAGTTAATATGTTTTAAATGTATTTATACACTCAATGTGAAACCTGGTATTTTATACTTCAACACACTAGACTCTCCTCCCACCCCACCCCCCACTTTCCTGGAAGTTCCAATTTCCCACGGCACACCTGATGATCGCTCATGGCCCACTAGTGTGCCCCGGCACACGGGTTGGGAAACACTTCTATACAGCATTTCTAACATCTTATGCAACGACATCTCCGTCACCATTGGGACTCCGAGGTCTGTTGGAGCCTGTCGGTGGAGCAGCTCACCTATTATTGTTATTGTTATTGTTATCCGATATTTTTAGCCATTTTAATATTTTAATGTTTTAATGTTTTAATACTCTGGTACTGCATTGCTAGCTGTGTAAGTCGCCCGGAGCACACTTGTGGAGGACGACTCATAAATAATAAAGTTCAGTTCAGTTATGGCCCTGCCTTTTCTCTCCACAAAGAAGGTGCAAATTGACTCACAAGGGCCCTCTCACAGCCTTGGCTGCCATCACTGCGTCCTCGCATTCTGCCGCGTCTTCTGTACCACTTGCTCCACTAGTCTTCCACGGCCAAGAGCTCGAGGACGGTTGGAATGCAACCCCACACGGCCCAAGTCTGCAGTCCCCATTGACAAACAACGAGTTAGCTCTAGAATAGGCTGAGGGAATCCCTTCCCCTCTGGCCCCAGAATGTCCATTGGGATGCCTATGGTTGTTCCCTCTCTTTGGCTCTCTTTCTGCTCCCATCTGATTGGTGGAGTGGAATGGATACTCTTCAGCTTGCATGGCTTTGCTTAAGGCCTCTGTTTTTCCCATCCTTGCATTCTGACCTCTCTCTTCTCTCTGTGTTTGATAAGATATCGTGTTTGGAGGTTTCCCCTCTTGTTTTGGAAGTTAGAAGCTGTGGAGTTAGAGAGAAGCTTAGGCACAATTTTTTCCTATCATCGATGCCTCCCTTTGCCCCTGCCAGCCCAGAACCCGACCCACGTTCCCTTTAACCCGGGTTGGATTGCTTCTTTCTTAGCAGGGAAAGAGGTGTGGATGCTCCAGTCCTCACCTCTTTCCCTGCTAAGAAATAACCCGTCTTAAGCCTTCACTCCTCCGTTCCTCCCCCCGCAAGAACAGAGGTGTCCCGGATTATATTTAATCCGGGACGCCTCTGTTCTTGCGGGGGAAAGAACGGAGGGGGCGGGTTATTTCTTAGCGAGGATAGGGGGTGCCCCTGCGGGCATCTCCTTCCCCCACTAAGAAATAATTGCCTTAATTAATGCCTTAAGCCTTGAGCCATGCTAACATCTATAATGCGCCTTAAGCCATGCTAACATCTATACCGCGCCAAGGCTTAGATAACTTCTCATAGTTTTCTGATGACAAATGGTCAGTCATGTGTCCGCATCTCCTCCCATGCTAACATCAATACCATGCCAAGGCTTAGCAAGCACTCCCTTCTTCCCTCCCTGCAATGCTTCTGAGTTGGGCGGGGGGGGGGGGGGGAGGGAAGAGAGGAGAGCAAGCCATCCACTCTAGCCTAGGTTCCCAGCTGGCCTATTGAATAAAAATGAAAATCATTATTAATTACATTTCAATTACAAAATGAAGCCAAATTTTATTTGGTAATAATTTCTTTAATGACCCAGGGACAGAAATCCCCCCCCCCCCCTCCATGAGTTTAGAATCTTTTTTTTATGGATCAACCACCCCTAGTATCCTATTTGTATTTTTGGGTGTTCTGCCATTTTGGGAGATTTCCCTGACAAAGTCAACTGAGCCAGAAGAGCTGGAGCACCAGAATTTACATCCGGATAGCAGATCTGATTGAGTAGCGCTTCATTCAGTCCCGCCCCCACTGGGCCAATCAGGCTTGCTCCTGATTGGTTGGGCAGATCTATGCGTGCAAAGTTCAGAGGCCCATGGAGCGAAGGAGCCTGGGCAAGGTGGCCTGGAGAGAGATTGTTCACTGCTGAAACTATCCTACCCAGTGAATTGGCTAAGGGATTTATTTCCAAAGGACTTTTGCTGCTAATGCACAGAAGTGATGCCATTACTAATCTCCTTATCAACACGGGAAGGTTTCCCTGTGTTTGCATATATAAAAGCTCACATGTTAACTGTAGCCAGGATCATAAATTTCCTGTAATGCAGTGAGAGAAAAAACTTACTTCCACAACTTTGGGGCAATGAACATTTATTGTTTCCTGATGATACACTCCTGCCATGAGGCTCCTTCCCATTCACCACACACACACATGTGCCCACGGAATCAAAGGAGACTCATGACAGGACTCAAAAATGGTTTTGAAAAACAAGCATTAAAGAATAAAAACGATAAGTCTAGATGGAGGAATTCAAAGATATAGCTGTGTTAATCTGGAATAGGAGTTCAAAACCATATAAAACAGAGAATAAGCAGACTAAAAGAATATAAAAAAAATTAAGCAACTTAAACCCGTCTACAGATACAGATTTGAAAGACCCCACTTGGACCCCTACGGCTATAATACAAAACTATGTTTTCACTGAAAACAGGAATGGCTTCCAGACACCTCTAGTATTGTTGCCTCACCAAGAAGGTCTAGGATAGTTGTTTAACATAGAAGGAAAAGATGAGTTCGTGCCGTCATCCCTGACTCTAGCCCGGCAGGAGCTTTTCAGCGAGGGATAACGCAGAACTTATAGTGCCGGGGCAATCTGAGTCTGGGTTTCACCAGAGGTGTGGCATCAATGTCCTCGGGGTCTGTGATGGGTTTCAGCTTGAAGTTCTGGAGGATGGAGGTGAAGAACAGGAAAAGCTCCATGCGGGCCAGGCCCTCTCCTGAACAGATCCGTTTGCCTGCAGGGAGACCCAGGAAGGAAGGGAGAAACAGGGGAAGGGGTCAGAAAGAGAGCTGTAAGATGCACACAACAGTGTAAGAGTCCCGACAGCAAGAGGATTAGTAGTCGTACTCTATTCTGTTCTGGTCAGGCCTCCTCGTCCGCGAACCTCTGTCCAGGACACCAAATTTCAAGATTATTCACAAGCTGGTATATTAATTAATTAATTAATTATTATTCAAATTTGTATGTCGCCACTCCCTGATAATAAATAATAATAATTATTACCCCATGTAATAATAATAATAATAATAATAATAATAACAACAACAACAACAATGAAGGGGACTCAAGGCGGATCACGATACACATCCATGGCAAACATTCAATGTCACTTCTGAACATTGGACTATTTGAATCGCACCCCGGATATTTGGACTTCTTATACGACTCAATGAGATTACTACCTTACACACTGTGGTATTGTACTTTTGAGTGTTTTCTTACTATATGCATATTATATTTAATAGATGCTTTTTCTACTTAGTGTGCTAGTGCTTTTGTCGTGTGGTTAGCCATCCTTGCTCATTTTTTCTTAACCAAAGAAGACTAACCAAGATGGTCAAAGGTCTGGAAATCAAACCTTATGTAGAGGAAGCTAAGAAATACATAAATGTTTAGTTTAGAGAAGAGAAGGGTGAGAGGTTTAGAATGACAGAATCTTGGAGTTTGAACAGACCACATGACCATCTCGTCCAAGCCTCTGCCAGGCAGGAAAAGCACGATCAGAGCACCTCTGCCAGATGACCACCCAACTTCTGTTTTGAAGCCTGCAAAGAAGGAGCCTCCACCACGCACTGTGGCAACGAATTCCACTGATCAACAATGAGGATGTTCTTCCCAGTAGTAGACCCTTGTGGATTCTTTCTCCAGTGATTGTTAGCCACATGTTTTCAACCTGGCTTCCCAGATTTACGTCATATATGTCTTCACAGGTGTAAACATCCAATGTTACTTCTCTGTTTCACTTTGGTCTATTTCTCTGAAATAGGTTCCATGCCTCCATTATTACATTCCAATCATGAGATTCTTCCCACCAGGCTTCAGTGATGCCAATTATATTGTATTTGCCTTGTATTAAGAGTTCAAGTTCGTCTAGTTTATTTCCCATGCTTTGTGACTTGACTGAGCTGTCTTTAGATACCTGAAAGGAAGTTGTGACCAAAAGGGAATACGCTTCTCCGCTGGACACACTGGACACACAGAGCCATTTCCTCAGCAATGGACAACCCAGAAACCCAGAAATAGTTGCTTGACCACGTAATGTCCAAGGTTGCCACCCAATGGGAAGGAGAGAGGGTC
This sequence comes from Anolis apletophallus, assembly GCA_030556195.1. Classification (NCBI taxonomy): domain Eukaryota; kingdom Metazoa; phylum Chordata; class Lepidosauria; order Squamata; family Anolidae; genus Anolis; species Anolis apletophallus. The sequence goes on from JARBWK010000021.1 coordinate 6,920,598, forward strand.
TTACCTGTCGAAAAGGGCATGAAGTAGTCACTCTTCCTGAAGGTCCCGTCTTCATTCAAAAAGTGTCCTGGGTCAAACTCTTTGGGGTTAGGAAATTCCTTGTCGTCATGCAGAACCGAGATCAGAACAGGCAAGATCGCAGTGCCCTGCAAAGTATTTGTGTGGGAGAGATAATAATCAAAACATGAAGACTTTGGGATTACGAGGCCTGGGAAAGTGGATTATAGTGGTCAGATAGTGGCTGAATTGACCACAGCAAGATAGTCAGAACTTAATTTAGCTGGAATGTGCAGCTGGAGTTATGTTCCCAATTGAGCTGTGCACTTCTGGAAGAAGAAGCGGAGAACTCACTTTTGGGATGATGTATCCTCTGAACGACGTGTCTTTGACCACGGCACGTGGGAGGGACAGTGGAGCAATAGAGAAGGACCTTTGGATCTCATGGATGACAGCGTCTGTGTAGGGCATCTGTCCACGGTCAGCCATGCCGGGCATCCGAGAGCAGCCAACCACCCGGTCAATCTCTTCCTGCACTTTCTCTGCCAGGAGATGGATAAGGTGACGTATCAGAAAACAAACATCCAGGGAACATCAGAGAAATCATACAAATTCTACGTCATTGCAAGAAAACAAGAAGGATCTGCCCTCAAATCCATGTGAATCTTTTCATCATAGTAAGTCACATTTTATATTCCTACCTATCAATAGAGAGGTGCTCCCTAATAGTGGAAGGACTCCATCCCAAGAGGGATGCTAGGCATTATTATATTTCAATTTGAATTCAAGCCTGAATGTGAGACAAAGACTGCTTTCTTTGCCATGGTGGATGACCTACTCAGGGAACTACAGCATGTCCCTCGTGGTTCTTCTGAACTTCTCAGTAGCTTTCAAGGTTATCAACCATTGTATCCTTCTTGGCTGCCCCACTGAGATGGGACTTTGAGGCATCGACTTACAGTGGGTCCTTTCCTACCTGGAGAGTTGAGCCCAGAAGGTGGTGCTGGGGGCCTCCTCTTTGAACTCTTGGCCATTGACCTGTGGGATCTCTTCGGGATCTATGTTGTCCTCGTGCTTCAGCATTAATTGGCTTGGCCGATTTACCGGCCGAGCAGGTTGCGCGGCAGGGTTGTCCTCGTCGCCATCTTATAGAGCAGGAGGGGGTTTCTTCCTCCCAGAAGCCCCTGGGGTGGCAAAGCTGGCCAGCCTCATCCCGCGCACATCCCGTGCACTGTCATCAACCGGCTGGCCCTCACTTCCGCCCGGGCAGCTTATTTAAGGCTGCCCGGGACTTATCCTGCACCACGCAGGGGCCAGTTTCAGTTTTTCCTCCCACCCTCCCTACATCATACATTGCTTGTTAGTGTTCCATTTTGGTCATATATTCATTTTCATTGTTGCATTTGTTATGGTCATGTGTTATTGCGTTCTTTGTTACAACTCTGTATTTGGCGTGTGGCATGGCCGCTGGATCAGGCTGGCTTATCGCCCCTTGGTTGTAAGGGGGGATAACGCCCTAGCCCCCTGGGGTGCCGGGTTTCGGTGGACAGACATTGGGCCGCTCGCACCCCAGGCTTGCATACGCCTTTGGACATTCGTGGGGCTGTACGACCCCTTATCCAGGACCCATTTGTGGCCGCCAATCCTTTGTTCCTGTCTTCAATAAATGAGTTGTGGTCATTTTCATCCAACCACTTGTGTTTGTATTTTGTTCTTGGCGCGAGGTGTATCACCCTTGCGCACGCAACATGAAACCTCTGGGAGAGGTCATTCAGAGTTTTGGATTGCAGTGCCAGCCAGGTAATCATAAAATAGAATTACAGGTGCAGAATACCCCCAAGTGGTCAAGAAGCACAATTGGCCCATAAACACCTACCTTCTAACATCACACATGACCTGAACATCAATCTAGCAAGTCAGTGATTGTAAACCAAAATTAATACTTCCAGGACTTATTTTCAACCAAAACTTATTTCCAAGACCTGGTCACATTCAGTCTTGAATCTGTTTCCCCGAAGGCTTCACATCTGTCTTACCTTCAACCTCTGGGTACTTCTGGAGGATCAAGAGTCCATACTTGAGCGTGGAGCTGGTTGTTTCAGTTCCTGCGGCAAACAAGTCAATACAGCAGGCAACCATGTTCTCCATGGTGAACTCAGAGGCCTCATCATGTTTCTCCTAGGGATACATGTCAGGAATTGTAAATTGCCTAGTATTTCTTAAGTGAGAACAGGGTTAATACCTCAGGGTTAGCCACACATGAACGTGCTGCATCGCTGTGACTAGGATGTGGAGGCTGATGCAACGGAGAAGTCTAAATTCATGGATACCAAGGGAATCAGTAGTTACTGAAATGGACATTCAAGTGCCACCTCGGAGTTGGTTGAGGTAGGCAGGATTTCCCCGGGTACTGGTTGTGGGGGGTCGGGAGCAGGTGAGGGTTCTGCCCTCCTTTCTGCTAGAGATCCCCGTGTACAACTGGTGGGCCACTGTGTGACACAGAATGCTGGACTAGGTGGGCTGAGGCCCGATTCAGCATGGCTCTTCTTAAGTTCTTAAGTTCTTAAAAGTTGTGTTCTCCCTAATTTGGGTTGATGAGGGATGGATGGAGGTTGTTGGAGAGAATTACAGAGATGCTGCTGGAGGGGAGAGTTTGTATATATTGTGTATATAATGTACATATTGCTGCGACAAAAGGAGAGGAAAGCCTTCCTGCATATTTTTGGAAAACACAACTGTGTCTCTGCGTTCTTCTTACTGCAGAAGTCTACTACACCTCTCTGTGGGTGTCTTGTGTTCTCAGTCCCGTTCACACAACCAGATGTTTTTTTAAAAAATATTAAAATATTTAAAATTTTAATTTTATACTGTACTAGCTGACCCGGCCACGCGTTGCTGTGGGATTTTTTTAAACTTGGGGACTGTGTGTGTAGTTATGTATATGTGTATGTGTGTATATGTGTGTTTGTATATGTATGTGCGTGTATATGTGTTGATGTGTGTAAGTACAGGTGTGTTTATGTATGTGTGTATGTGTATATTTGTATATTTCTGGGCATGTATGTGTGTGTGTGTGTGTATGTGTTTCTGTGTTCCTTTCTTCTCCCCTCTTTCCTTCCTTCCTTCACTCCATCCTTCTATCCTTTCCTTCCTTTTCCCTCTCCTCCTTCCTGCTATCCTTCCCTTTGCTTTCCTGTCTTCTCCCCTCTTTCCTTCCTTCACTACATCCTTCTATTCTTTCCTTCCTTTCCCCTCCCGTCCTTCCTGCTATCCTTCCTTTTTCCTTCCTTTCTTTCCCCCTCCTTCCTTCTCTCCTCCCTCCCTCCCTTTCCCTCCTTCCGGCCATTCCTCCCCTTTCTGTATCAGTCCTTGCTCCCCTTGTCTCAGTCCCTTCCTTTCCCTACCACCACCAACATTCCGACACTCTAAACTGCCAGGGGGTGGGGGTCCCAGTCTACATTCTAACTGAGGGAGTATTTGCATAATGCCTCTAATTGGTCAGCTCCACTAACATTCCGATGCTGTAAACTGCCAGAGGGAGGTGGTGTGGGGGATCATGGGAGTTGTAGCCCATAAAGTTTTTTTGGATTTGTGGCTGTAGGCTCTTCTTTGGACGGGGGGGGGAGGGTGTTTTGGTAAAAACTCGTAGGGTTTTCTGGGTATGTGGGCTGTTTTTGTGTGTCTGCCTTGTGTGGTTTCTTTATCTATAAGACTGGAACCACCACATGAAGTATTTTATAAATATAGATATTAATTGTTTAATGCTTTTTAAGTTGTTTTTAATTGTTATTGTGCTGTGGCATTGCATTATTGCCAATTGTAAACTGCCCTGAGTCACCTTTGAGCTGAGAAGGACGGTATAAAAATGTCCTAAATAAATTAAATAAAATAAATAATATTGTGTAAAGCTCTGACAACACAGACAACACCATCAGTTGAGTCAGGGCAACTATGGCTATATC